>CACRXK020001994.1:21064-47370 GCA_902702795.2 Paramuricea clavata | reverse complement strand
GAACAAAAGCGCTTGAAATATCTCAACAGGTTACCCCCCTCCGCTATCGCCCCTTATCGAAAGAAAACTTGGGAAAGAAATTTGATAAAAAATTTGCTTTGACGAAACATGAGGGTAAAGAAACACACAAGTGTCGGGAAATATAAGGCACGGCTAGAATCGTCAGGGAAAACCAAACAAAGTTTTAAAGTGATTTGAAAGTAGCAACAACAGTTAGATCAAAACAAATAAAAAATATAAAATATAGCATGGTGCTAAATGTTTTAATATATTTTAAAATCTTGATAATTAGCAACTTTTAATGTATCATCGAGTTGATTCTTACAATTCTTCTACCACTTGAAGGCACTGTTTTTATACCTTGCTATGTTTGTGCGTGCGTTGGTTTCGCGAAGAACCCGATAACTGCCAATTGAAAACCTCAATCAAATAAATCAGTACGTAGTGTAACGTTGAGCTAGGAGAACGCTAGCTTGCACTGAAACGGAACCCTTGCTCCTTTGGTAACTTGGTGGATTACAACTTGGTTGTCTTTCTGTTTGGGCATTTATAAAGGATTCAAAATAATCAACACAGCAATGGATTGCCTTTCCAAGATGTAAATATTCTGTTTTTATATTATCATGCCTAGGGTGCTGTCATATCTTGAGCGCTATGACCCGTAACAATCACTCAAATCCTTTAAACTTACGGCACGTTTACATCCTTGCCCAGAAGCAGTGATCGACTTGGGGCTTATGCCCGACTGCGTCCAAAAGTAACATTAGAATGAAGCCATTGGGTTAAAAACGAAAGTTTCTGGAGCTATATAATAATCATAGGCCAATGACAAATCAATCATATTTTTGTTCAATTTTAATGAAAACTGACTGAAAAGTTTGTCTTGTATATCTGGACTAAAATGAACTCAATGCGTAACTGTTGAGCACACTGAGTCAAGTATTTATACATAAATTATATATGCGTTACCGTAATTGCGTCTTTTCAGCCCAGGAAACAAAGCAAACTTTTGTGGTTGTCTTTTGTGTCCTTTAACCCGTAACCCATAACCTTCACTCCCTAACACCTAACTCCAAAGCCGGTGACCTTCCTTTGGTTTCAGTCCGCCCCCGCCCAGCCGGCCTCCAAGTTAAGACAATTACATTTATAACTAAAAGTTTTGTCCAATGCTTGTGGTTTGTCTTCAGTTACAACCCAAAACTTTATTACATACAATGGCATTAAAACGCCAATACATTATTGGTTACAACGTGAGGAACGGGTGAAAGAACAATTTAATATCTGATTATTTTTTCTTGTTTTGTATGAAACATAATGAAAGTAATGAACAACGACAAAGTTTCAAGTGAAAATTTAGCAAATGTGATTCCTTCAAATGTTTCATGATAAAGAGATGGTTTTGGAAAACGACATACTTTAATTCTACTTGGAATACAGATTATTAATGTGTCTACGAACTGCGTATACATCTCGGTGTAGCTTAAAGCGTTGCCTGCGATGGTATAAATTCGACGCATGCAAATGCAAGTTCAAAAGCGAAGAACGACGGGTGTGGTTCTGATTCTTCGCATTCACATAAGGTATAATTATTAATTTCATAATTGAGACATTTATATAGAATGTGTCAAAATATTTTTAGATGGTATAAATTCGAGTGTTTAAAGTTTATACATTTAATATTAGACTTAAACAGGAGCAGTTACCCGTTTACACTGCACTCAACGTTTACACTGCACTCAACGTTTACACTGCACTCAACGTTTACACTGCACTCAACGTTTACACTGCACTCAACGTTTACACTGCACTCAACGTTTACACTGCACTCAACGTTTACACCGCACTCAACGTTTACACCGCACTCAACGTTTACACTGCACTCAACGTTTACACTGCACTCAACGTTTACACTGCACTCAACGTTTACACTGCACTCAACGTTTACACTGCACTCAACGTTTACACTGCACTCAACGTTTACACTGCACTCAACGTTTACACTGCACTCAACGTTTACACTGCACTCAACGTTTACACTGCACTCAACGTTTACACTGCACTCAACGTTTACACTGCACTCAACGTTTACACTGCACTCAACGTTTACATGGTATGGCACAGATGAAACTGCTACCCGTGCATGCATATACTAGTAATATGAACTGAATAAAATCTGAACGCAGTAGGAGAGGGCAATTGCTCTTGCACTGTATATACAGTAGGTATTGTATATAGCTCATTGCAGTATTTGCATCGGTTTGGTTCGAATGTTGCATCTTTACTCTGAACAGAGTGCATGCGTACAACCATGCATGTATTTTTGGTCAAAATCACTTTCTTTGTTACTACTGCATGTATATGCTAATATAATTTGTTATATATATTGGTAAAATATATTATTTTCACTGAGTCAGACACAGTTGTGTTGAAATGACTATATAGTATCTGACTTTATATTATTTCTTTCAGTCATGGCCTTACTCGGAACAATGAGTAAAAAGGTACTCAGCTTGCTGGGGAAAAGGAGAATGTTTAAAATTTTAACATTATTGTTTTACTCAGAGATTTGAGTAGTTTTCTACTCATTGTTTTGAGTAAGGCACTTCTTTTACTCACTGTGAGTAAATATCGCACTTTACTCACGTTTTAGGTGTCACTGGGAATGGATTTTGGTTTACTCAGAAACTTGAGTAAAATTTTACTCATTGTTTTGCGTAGAACCGGTAGTTTACTCACAGTGAGTAAAAATCGCACTTTACTCACGTTTTAGGTGTCACTGTGAATGCATTTTGTTTTACTCAGAAATTTGAGTTAGTTTTACTCAAGCTTTGGGTGTCACTATGAATGCATTTTTTTACTCAAATATTTGAGTTGATTTCACGCAAGGATTTTTTGCAGTGTAACAAATTTGTCATTGCTGGGCCTTTATACACAGGTGGTCCGAGCACGGATTAAAACGGTTTGGGCACCAAAATTGAGTGTAGTGTATAAACAGTACTTTATACGCCCTCTGCCTGGATTCGAACCTGCGGCCCTGTGATTCTGGTGCCGTGCACTAACCAACTGAGCTACATAGTCCAGTTGTCAAACTCCAACCGCCAAGTTCATATGTAGTATATAGACTACGACGATGCCAATGTAAGGTGTATGGATAAATATCTGAAATTTGGAAATCTCACTTGATAGAAGTAATTGTTGAAGAAATTTGAAGATGGAAATTTGAATATTTGTTAAACCTAACTAGGAGCAGTTGCGAAAAATGCAACTTGAACTTGTAGTTGGACAACTGGATTATATACTGTAGCTCCGCTGGTTGGAGTGCTGTATTGGAATGCTAGTGCCACAGCTTCAATTCCTGCCAGAAAGCATATATAGTTGCATTTCTCGCAACTGCTCCTGGCTACAGTAGGTCTAATAAATTTATCAAATTTACACGCTCAAAATTTCCACCTGAAAATTCCTTCAACATATAGTTATATCAAGCAAGATATGGCCAAAATTCTGATATTTATCATTTATCTGATTGTCAGTAAATGAGATCACAGGCTTAACATATAATCACGCTGTTTATTTGAGGCTATATGGTCTGATTTTCCGAGACACTGAAATGTCAAAATGCGGTTTACAGTCAGTGCTGTTATACCGCTACAAGATTTTACTTAAGACATTTCAGTTCATTGTACTGCATAATGTGTAATAGTGTTGTCATGACATACTATTAAATGGGTTGTTTATGTGGAAGCAGAACTGCCTCAGCTAAAATCAACACATTCAGTGCCATTGCGCCTCAATGTACCGTACTTTATTATTTTACTCTGTCTAACTGCAGACAATTTTATTCGTCAAGGGGAAAGCGCTTGCACTCTGTGTAATGGTGAAGGGTTATATAATATTGTTCAAATATGGAATATGGTTCTCACCTTGCCACCATGTGTAATAGCATTGTTACAGTATAAAATTACTTTGTGCTAGTCATTCCATAATTCTGGCCTGGCTTGGTTGCTGGGTTCTCTCTTTAAAGAGGCAAGATCTAAGCACTCGGGATGAAAGTTTCTCTGTACTTATTAAATAAATTGGTCAACTCAGGATAAAAGTACAAAGGGCTTTTGCCATAAGTTCTTATTAGAGTGTTGTGGGTCAAAACAACAGCTTGTGCGCTAAAATTCAGAATAAAAAGAAACCAGAGGAACTGTCTAAACAAAATGACCAAAACCTTGGAAAAGCCACAACAATGATAGACGATGAGTGAAACATAAGATAGAGCTCTACAGTAATTACCAGCATGGTCAGTTAGGATCTACAAGCTGCAGGGATTAACCCATTGACCGCCACCTCTGTCCTTGACGAGTAAGATTGTCTGGCGTTTGAAAGAGTAAAATTATAAGGTAGACCACATTAGGGCGCAAAGCAACTTAATGGGTTTAGTAGCCACATGGGCAGATAATCTGATTAATTACCCAATGAAGTTCTTGCATTAATTCACTCCTTGACCAGTAAAATCGTCTAAGAGTAAAACGTTAAAGTAGGGCGCATTAGGGTGCAATGCAACTTGCTGCATGGTTAAAAGTTGGAAATCTGTATAATTTTCGTAACTGTATTTAGTTTTAAATCATTACCATACAGGCATTGGTTGTTTATCCGAAATGGTACTACTGTAAAACAAGACTTAACTCATTAAGTTGCAATACACCCTAATCTACCCTACTATATTATTTTACTCTGTCTGACATCAGACGATCTTACTCGTCAGGGTGTGAGCGCTGGCACTAAATAGGTTAATCAGGCTTTCTACCATGTGTCTAGTTAACTGGTAGTACGTTGCATTGCGCCGTAATTGTGGCGAAATGTTATTATTTTGGTCTGTATAACGCCAGGGGCCGGTTGTTCAAAGCTGGGTTAGCTTAACCCTAAGTCAACTTAAAGTTCAAAGCAAACTTCCCAAGAGCTTGTTTACAAATTTGGAAATATTTCTTCAGAGATCTTGTCTGAATCAGTATAGGAGTTTTCTTCTCTGAAGGTTTGAAATATACGGACATGAAGAATTACATAAATTAAAACAGCAAATTAAATTTTAACCCAGGGTTAGCATTAAATTACTCCCTGCCACATATGGAACATAGGCACAGTACGTGTAACTTTAATTTGTTGCTGGTTCACAAGGAATCACAGCAAGAAAGATCTCAGGTAGTGTTAGGAAGTTCGTTACATAAAAGCCCACTGAGCGCCAGTGTTCTTCCCTTGACGAAGAAAATTGTCTGGTTGTTAAAAGCTGGGTTAAATGAACCAGCTCTTTGTCCCTTCTTAGTTTGGGAAAGTATTTAACAGTATTTTGCATTAAATGTATATATTTCTATATATACATGCACAGGAGGAAGACTGCTACAATTTACGTAAAATATCAAACAATTTCCAGCTATTCGAGCAAGTGTTGAGATTATCATGAAACTTAATTCTCATACAGTAAAGTTGGACTAGTTATAGAATAACTTGTACCTCAACAACTACGATCTTAATACATTCAGTTTCAGGCAAACTACTGCATATTTCCTTTATTTAACACGTCTGTATTATCTTACTTATTTTGAAATCACAATTTACAGGTTTACTGTTGTACCAACTGGTTTCGTCTTAGTTGTTCGTTTCATTCCGGGTTTAATTAGCACACAGCTGAAACATCTGGTAAGTTTAATTATAGTTGCAAGCCAGATGTATTTTTACACTTTTACACGCACAAACCCAAAAACGTTTGGGTACCGATGGCAAAAGACCTTAATCAGTTTGCATTCATGTCAGAAACTTTGGTTCAATTAAGAGCCCCTTTAGATAGCTAGCTTCGGAAATCTTAACCATTTTAGTGCCAATGCACACAGATGCCCCCAAATTTATTATTTCAATCTGTCTAATGCGAGATAATTTTATACTCGTCAAAGGACAACTTATTGAGTTACTGCAGTATGTATTTTTGGTTTGATTTTTCATATATTAGCAATCGCACTTTGTGTCATGTACCGTAAATCTTTTAAAGTCTAACAGCTAGGTTATTTTAATTTGAAAGCCAATAAACCATAACGATTGATGGAAATCCCAAAGAAATTCAAACGGAAAACTACGTTTAGACAATATTTCGATTCATTTGGATAACAGATTGCAAATATAGGCGTTAATCTTGATATTCGTTGTTTTACACAATCTTATTATTTGTCTTTAACGCATTAAGTTGCATTGTGCCCTAAATTGCACCCTGGTTTATTAATTTTGCTACTTTATCTAATGCCAGACAATTTTACTCGTCAAGGGAGAGTGCTAGCGCTCAATGGTTAATCAAAGTTTCCGCCATACTTTATTATTTTACTATGTCTTAAATGCCACACGAGTATACTCATTTAGGGTAGAGAGGGAGGCGCTCAGTGGGTTAATGTAGACATTCACGACATGTTGCCTCTGTTGTGTCAAAACATCTATTGTATGATTTTATCTTGAACTTTCTGTACCAGTGTAGGTAGTGCCAATAATAACAAGCTTTCGTTGGTAGAGATGCTACTACCTGCAAATATATAAGGAGAATTTCGACGTTTAGAGCGAAGGCCCTTCGTTTGGAGTTACTAGCGGGGGTTGGTGAAATTATATGAGCTTTTAAACTAAAATGTAAAAGCGATTACGTGACAAAAACTAAACAAATCAGATGGTATTCGTCATCACAGAATGGCACGTTTCCTTGCAAGGTTGCCAAATGCAAAAACTGTGATTTTATAGATTCTACCAACACCATTTCGGCACCAAAATCTTAATACCATGTCAACCACCATTTCACGTGCACATCCTCTGCATGCAATGCATGCAGTAGATGTGGCATGCTTTATATTGGGAAAATTGAAATATCTTTGAAGATAAGGTTTGGTGAGCATCGGTATGCATGCAATCAATGGCAATGATGCTAACCAACCTGTTGCCAGATATTTTGATACTGGCATTCACAGTGTTTCAGATATCGAAATTCGAGCCATCTGTCCCATTTCTGGAATCAACGCGATAGACACAAAAATATGAAATGTGCCTCATTTCCAAACTTGGCACTGTCCACCCCAATGGTATTAATGCACGTAATTTTGGCGAAAGCAGACATTGACAGTACGTTTAATTCTTACCATATTCTATACTTGTTTCATATATTTATTGTATTTGTTGTAATTTTCTGTATATTTGTATTAATATATTCTGTAATGTGATTTACATTTTTGTTTATACTTTGTTTTGACCAAAGCCATCTGATCGGGGTTTTTTTTGTCAATTGATCAGGTTTTTTCCTCAGTATTTAAGCCTATGTAATTCTCCCGACCCCGCTAGCAACTCCAGACAAAGGTCTTTCTCTTCATATTTTTCAGGTAGTTGCATCCCTACCAACGAAAGCTTGTTATATGATTTTAGTTAAATTTCAGTTATGTATTGGTCTCAGTTAGTTTTCGTAGTATTGTTGGTCTTTGTTATAAGTTTTAAATATATATGTTTATTTCATTTTAGTTTTAATTAAGGCTTGCTTTAGCTAGTTCTCACTTAGGGCATACTACCCCCACTTAAATTGTCCTCCCCGCCCCCCTCCCCCACACATACTGCTCCTGGTGAGTTCACTGCATTGTTCTGGTTTGCAGGAACAGTTACAATTAAAGAAAATATCAATGTAAGGCGTAAGTTTGTCAATTATGGGTCCTCTTCCTAACTTTTACCTGTATCTACAATCTAAAACCTGACTCTAACCTCTTTCTCAAGATCGGCTATCTTCCTCATCGTAAACCCTTCAACCATCCTGAACACAAATGTTGACCCTATAAGCTAGTCAGCCCCAAATGAAATTGTTATGATCGTAAATTATATTTCAACATTTATCAGGTAGATGATCTCATGATCATCAGCTAGGTTATGTGGTGCCTTGAAGCATGATATAGTTCGTATTTGAAAAAAAATGTATAAAATTCCCTTTCTAAGTATCATGAAAATACTTATGTTTGCTAATTATTCCTTAAAAATTGTCAAAATCACTCGTCGGCTTGAAGAGTGTCTGGCAATTTGCTCAAAGAGTAAACTGTTGGTCCAGTAAGATGTAGGATTGCATCCCACTGACGATGAGAATATTTTTACTCTCTGCAGTCTCTTAAATTAGCATGCATATACATTAGTTGAAGTTTATTAAATTGGTCAAGTCACAAATTTTACCAACAAACATTGACAAAGGTTCCGCCTTTCCCAATCTAATGGGGAGACTCTTCCGATTGCATACTTTCCTTTCTTTCTCTACCGTTGTGGATCTGAATCTCTCGATTTTAGAACTAATTTCCTTTATCAGATTATAAAGAAATTAAGTTTAAAACGCCATATTTATTTGACTAAAGTCATACAAGTATGAATGGGAATCGCTCTTAATGTTAAGGTTCCTTCTCAATGTGCAGGCTTTCTCTCAAAGATTTTGAGGGTCTGGAGTATAAACGAGTTTTGCTAGAATTCAAAATTTTAAAACTTATTTGTGACACATAGAAAATGTTCGTTTTGGCTTCATAGTCATATAACCTAAGTTGGGGAATTATACTCTTCGCTACACCAAATTAAATTGTTAGTCACTCCCAACCATCTATGGCTGTTCATATGAGACGAGCCAGCGCGAGTTATCGGGCTGACTATTTTCTTCCACAACTCCGCCATTTCCTCAAAATAAAGTTGGTCTTCTAAACAGCCCGTTTGGTTTTTAGTAATTTTTGAAACTCATGGTATTTTCATAATATTCAATAACCTAAAATACTCATTACCTATAATGTACAATAATTTTACAGAATGAAAATAAGACGTGCAATTGAAATCAAGTTACCCAATGTATATGTGGAATAATTTGCTCACATATGGCCATATTATCGCAGCGCCGCATGGTACAACTGTTGTGAATGCTGTCTTTTCTACGTAGGGGATCCATAACCAGCTGCGATAGTGCGATGCGCTCTATTTCATTTCACTTTCCTCATTAATAGATTATTATAGTGCATATCTTAAATCTTTTTGTAAGCCCCTGGCAGGGGAACTTATATCCACTTCGCTTGCGTTTCAATCATGGAGGCGTTCATTTGAAAATGGATCTTACTTGTGATGGCATCTCATTGCTTTAGCCAACATTTTGTGCCGTGAAAACTAACGTTAATTTCCGGGAGAATTAAATTTGGAAAGCTATTCAGTGCAAGTGTGTTTGTCCCCGAGCCGACGGCGCGAAGCGCCGTGCGAGGGTACTAATTACCCCCGGCTGTTTACACCCGGGGAAAGGGAAACATTAGCCAAGTCTAAAGTTCGTCAATGAGCGCGGGCGTCGGTCATCCTCACTGATCTCAAAAATAAGGGTGTTTGCCAGGAGTGAGATAAGCAAGCTTTCAATTTTCAAAAGCATATATTTGGAAAGTCACGTTTCACACAATGAGGTTTGAAGCAATTTTTGTTTGAAGAAATGAGAAGAATTGATTTACTGTGGAAAATCGCGGAATATAGGGCAAGTTTGCTTTGAATGTTTAATGTTTATGAATTTGCGCAAAACATGCACTGCTTTCCTTTTCAATGAAGCTGTATTAAAGTTTGCTAAATTACCCTGTTTAATTTAAGAATAAAAGGTAAAATGTAAAGGAGAGCAAATTCATTTGAAAACCGAACTGAAATTACTCAACAATTTGAACTTATTTTATTTTATAATCTATATGAAAACTCGTGCAGTTTTATTTGGGAAAAAGCAGTTTATCGTTTAATATTAAAATGAACATTTCAAAACATTTTACGAAGCTATTCGCGTTAAATTTTACATTAAATCAAAGCTCACAAAATGCAGAACAACATACCTATAGTACATATTTCATACCTACAGTACTTATATAGTTAAAAGCAATAATCATTAAACTATTTTTAAATTATTTTAAATTTATCGTGTTGCCATGGCAACACTGACGTAAACGCGAGCCTTCGTTCAGTCACAGGTTCAGTGTTAATCAATTACTAATACTTCATGTTAAATCAATGTTTGGAAAATACACGCGAGGGGTTGCTGCATGCATGTATTTCTAGTTTATTACGAAGTGCGAAGGTTGCCTTGTGGAAGGGGCCGTAGTACTAGCATAGTTTCGAGTGCAATTTGGGTATAACATGCACGAGTGACTTTTTCAAAAACCTCAAAATAGCACCGAATGTCGAGTGCTATTTGAGGTCTTTGAAAACTGACTAGTTCATGTTAATTTATCCAAATTCCACGAGAAGCCATGCCATCACTTATGTACTGTTTAATAAACGAGCAGGAGTGTTTTATTAGGATTAAAGCGCGAGCGTGCAGCGCGAGTGGCTTTAGACCTAATAAAACACGACCTGCGATATAACAGGACTACAAATTCAATAGATATACTGCCTTATAACAGCGGGGACTTCTGACGCTGCAAAAAATAGTGCGGGGTCGTAAGCTTTTTCCCGCAAATTTTGCTTTTCGATATTTGGCTTGCAATTTCTTAGCATGTTGAAGTTTACAGCATTATAACTACAAATTCAATAGATATACTGCCTTATAACAGAGGGGACTTCTGACGCTGCAAAAAATAGTGCGGGGTCGTAAGCTTTTTCCCGCAAATTTTGCTTTTCGATATTTGGCTTGCAATTTCTTAGCATGTTGAAGTTTACAGCATTATAATTCACTGGTTTTTGAAAGCATGTGGTTTTTTGTCGGAAGTTATAGACTAACTCTTCAACAACCTAATCACTGTTTTTAAAGCAAAGAAATTGAAAGGAACACTTGTATTTTCATACGAAGAAGATGAGTGGCGATATTTATGTTGAACTGTTTTGAGCAGATACTTGGAAGAACATGATATGATCGGACCTTGTATGTTAAAAGTGTACTTGAAACAGTCGAACAAAGCTAGTGGTAAATTTTGTTACCCGGTGGAATAGTACACAGCGGCGTTTAAACTGGCTATGAAATATCCTGAATACTTCGTCGAGTTCTCTACCGCCACTTGACCTGTAGTTTAATATGGCCGCGTCTTGGAAATGGCTTTACTTGGCTTTAATCGACGTGTAAGGTATAACTTAGTGTAAGTCAATATTTATTTGTAATGCAAGCTTTAATGTGTGAATCTTTTTAATTTGTAAAAAATTAAGCGCAATATGTTGTTGGAGAAAGTATCGAGTTCTTCATAATAACGCTCAGATATTGTGCAAAGATATTCGTATTACATTCAAAATATACCCTTTATCACCAGTTTTTTTATTCTTTTATGTCAAAGTATACATAATCCTTGACTTGATAACATGATGATCAACTCGATGAAAATTGGGCAAAGGGACGTTCTTTGTAGAGAAACTTGACCCGTTCGGTGAAATCGGTAGTTCAGAGACCCTATTTTAATTGTAGTATTTCGTGACAATTTGTTGGCCGATTTCTAGTTTATATTGTAGAACGGGTTCCTAGTGAATTAAATTAATTGTGTATCTTCTAAATAGTGGTAATATGCGCGATTCCTTCTTGTTAATTGATGGATGTTGAAATCATTTTAGACTTTTCTTCATATACAACAAGTACACTACCGAGTACTGCATCGCTGTTTGCAAAGAAACTAGCCTATATCACCTCCATAATTCTAGCTTATTTTTAAAGTCAAATAGCTTCTCCATGGATAAAAGTAGTTTAATTTTATGGAGTCAAAAATAGGGCAAGTACGAATTTAAAGCAGGTCAAGTTGCACTTGTATATCTCACTTCGAAAAAGATATACATATAAAACAGGTATATTTGTACGGCGAAATTAAACCGCTGCAACAAAGATTTTATTTCTACTTTCACGTTCTTATTTCAAAGCAAACACTTCTAAGTTGGAAATGCCTAAATTGTGAGCCTAGAAACACTAATTTAGTGTTTGTTTTTAGAATTCAATTACGCGATTAACCCGTGCTCACGTGCACTCCACGCTTACGTTTCTCGCGCATGCGTATACGGAAGTCCCCTCTGTTCTGCCTTATTAGTATTCTTTATATAAAAATATTAATGAGGACACGACTACAATAGATAGTGCCTTATTAGCATTCTTTATATAAAGAATACTAATTAGGAGTGTTTTATCATGTTTATAGCCACTGCACGTGACATATTATGATTTATATGATTTGCCAAAAAATTTGCATATGAATTATTAATGAGTGTTTGAATAATAATTTACATCATATGTTCCAGACAATTGTAGTTTTAACTTACGTTTATAGCGAACATTCCACTAGCAAAGTTTTTATGGCTTAGTTATATATCACATTATATACAACGCTAACTACTTGACAATTCCGCTCAACTATTATAAGTTTTGTTACTCTTGTTTAAGGTGAAGGCTTTTCCATCTAAAAAATATTTAAAAGCCATATTTTGCAACCGAAGACAACTTTATGTAGCGCGGTTTTGAAGCAATTTGTGACCGCTACTGCATGCTTTAAACCAAATTGCTTTAAACTGACTGGTTGATTTTATCATTACATTGCTTTTCCACCAATCAGATCAGTTTGTTACAGATTTTTGCACTGTGATTACAGAACATTGCACTGTGAATACGGAAAATTGCACTATGCTTACAGAAAATTGCACTACTGTTTGGGATTAACTGCACTGAAATCAACCGATCACAGTCGAATAATCTTTTATGTATACTATATTTTCTTGTTAGAATGCTGGGTTATTTGAGAGGGGACTGGGCTTATTAGATGATTTACTGTATGAGAAGGAGAATATGTTAGTCATGATTTATTAACCATAAGACTACATACGCGAACCCTGCATGATTTTTATTAAAGAAGCATTTTTTCCCTATGTCGCGTATTTGAAATGAAATGAAAGACTTAAAATTTTTTTGGCTGCCTTTCAAATTTAGTATGTTTTAAATTTATTTTCTAGTTCATACAGTTACTTACCTTTTTAAATGAACTGTCGCATAAGATACCATACTGCCAAGAAATTATTTAACATTGCGTCTGCCAGGTTCCTGCCTCCAGAGCGCCTGCATCCAGCCTCCATGAAGCTAATACCCGCGTCTGTTGGAGCAATCGTGATAAGATAATCGCAAAGAGCAACGAACTGCATATATTTGCATACTCGTATATGATCGTGAAAACACAGATCGCGTCACTAATGACAAAGCCAAAGAGTGAAATATTGAGCCTAAAAGTGAGTTTGTATCCAACCTAAACAAGTAGATTTGCTAAAACATTAAAACTATTATCACATGTAATGCTATTGTCGCATTCATGTTTATATCTTACATTTATTTTATTTTAAAATGTCAGGATGTTGTGTTTGTACCCTCGGTAGGACTAATTGTAGGAGGGTTTTGTAAATGGAAATATCGATATTTTTGGGCATCTCGCTCGATAGGACTAACAGTTGAAGTTTTTTGTAAATGGAAATTTCAAGCCGAAGATCATATAACAGTTTTAGACCTACTGTTCCCAGGAACAGCTACGAAAAATGCAACTATAGGCTCTCTGGCTTCGAATCTAACCTGCGGCCATGCGATTCCCATCTTGTGGTCTATTCAAAATATTCGAATATTGTTGATCACCAATTTGGACGTATTTGAAGTATTTAAAGTCAAACATGGATATTTCCCCTAAAAAGGGTGCCATATGTTGTTTTCGATATAAAGAGTTTGTTCGCATCCCACTCGATTGAATAATAAATGAAGATTGTTGTAGATGGAAGTTATCGAGCGGAAAATTATATACATTTATTACACCTAACCAGGAACAGCTGCGAAAAATACAACTCTAGGTTACTGGCAAAAAAAATCCAACCTAGCTGCGGCCCTGCGATTCCTGCCTTGGGCCTAAAGTTGTATTTTTCGCTGTAGTTGTTTTTGGTTAATAGGTGTAATAAATGTATTTGAATTTACATTCGATTATTTCCATCCACAATACCCTAGACTAATTCATATAGGCGTTCGTTTCTGGGTTAAGTTAATTAAGGTGCATTTTATTGTGTTATTAAGAGATTACGTGATACGGGGTGCCTGGTTTATTGACATCACTCGCAACGAACGGCTGTCAGGTTGTCAAAGCCTTTCTAATCTACTCTATCTCGATTCGTGCTGGTCGTTCAACTCCTTGAAAAGTTGTTAAATTGCAAATCAATTTCAAGAGCCCTTCAAAGGTCCTTGAAAACGCAAAATTTGTTACAAGTGCTTGAACATGACAAAAAATGTTAATTATAAGTAAATGCATCTAATCATTACATTTTTACAATTTTGTCATGTATATGAAACAACATGAAACCTTTCGCTGTTCTAACGAGCGAAATTATCCAAAATCCCGATATTTACCCTTACCTGATACCTTAGCTTCATCCATTAATACTGTACATACAGCTATTTCAATTAAGGTTGTCCACGAGCAAAGTGAAAAAGTCGAATAACGAGCGCGAAAGGCTGCTGGAAACCGTTTTGAAAATTCATTAATTTGTTAGCGATTCCCAGCAGCCTTTCACGCTGGTATTCGACTTTTCCGCTTTTTGAAGGGAAATGGCAATATATATTTTCTTTTCTCTCATTTGAAAGAACTTTTGAAACTATTTAGTAACTTCTTTTGCCGATTCTTCATATCTTGCTTAGTTCATGAAATATTTTCACTTGAAGAAATGAGATGTCAGCCATCTTGGATAAAATTTTGATCTCATTAACTGTAGTTTTGGTGACGTCGCAACAGGGATTAACCATATAAAAGTATTCGTTACTGACCTAATATTGATTGGTAGACGTTTTAAACGTTTCAAGTGTTCTTGATATTTCTAAGAGCATACAGAGTATAATTTTGAGTGCAAAATGATTAATGGTTGTCTAGATAAAAATATTGCGTGACCGCTGTTGTGACGTAACATGCATATCCACAAAAATCCAAGATGGCGGACATTTCATTTCTTTCGATTAAAATATTTGTACAAGTAAGCAAGATACGAAAAAACGGTCAAAGAGATTTATATATGGTTTTAAATGTTCTTTCAAGCGAGAAAATAAAAAGATATATTGCCATTTCCCTTTAATTGAAATAGCTGTATACAAAAACCTGTGGTTATATAGCTTAACAACTGGACTAGTAATTTTTTGAGAAGGAAGAAGACATGATGCGCAGCGATACTGCAGAGTCCCACTTGCATAAAAACCTGGAACGGTTCGCTTTCTGCCCTAATGGTTAACCCATGTGTATTTTTGATGACCCTGCACATCCCATGAGCCTTCACCTTCAAGCACCTTTCCCTGGACACCACCTTGATCCATGTACTTATGTCTTCATAAAACAAGTCCATGAGTGCAGTTCGTAGCGCAGTTGAATGGATTTATAGCAATAGTGTTTATATTTAAATTTTATCAATTTTATTATTTTAAGTTGTATGTCATCTAAGCTAAAGGAAAATAGCGAACAATGTGTTCAAGAACCTATTTAAATCCAAACCATTTCGTAAGAGTGGCAAAGTTATCATAATAACAACAACACCACTCATGTTTTATCCAGAGCGCCGATTTCTGATTTTCACGTCCTCTGCCACAACAACGCGGTCGGCTTCAAGTTGGAGCATGCGCAGTTGCAAAAACAAAACTTTCGGTTAGCTTTTGACGTCCGTGTTGTTCAATCTTACACTCCAAAATTAATTATACCAATTTTCGGATGCCTTTCGTGTTGATAAAAACGTCGCTTGCTTGATTAAGTTCACTATTAGTATGCTTTGAAAGAGCAATTCTTATTTATTTCACTGGTCCGAAATTCAGCGATTTTCAACTTTTCGCAGGAATATACAGCTAATTGAAGAAAATTTGTCTTTGCAAGTCTTAACTAGTTAACTCTAAGAGTGGAAAGCTTAATGAGACCATCATTTAATCAGTTTACAAATCACATGTGGGGCCCATTTCTTAGAGACATGGTACATATCTCCTTACGAGAACAATTCATTCACAAATAGTCGCAATATTCAACTACTGAGCTTGAAACTTGTACTCCCATTAAGCTTTGCGTGCTTAGAGTTTAAGGTTTAGAGTTTAAGGTTTGCAAAGGACAACGTTTTTTTGAATTAGCTGTATATCAGTTTACATTACCTAGTAGCAAAGTCTATTTTGATTGGTTCGTTATTGGCAGGACAGCAATTATTAAAAGTGTGTGTATTTCAAAACATATAGGGATGACGGCAGACGCTCTTTCAAATAGCGCCTGCTTTGCAGGCTGTGGTCCTCATTTCCCATCAATCTAAGCATAAAACCGGTTCGGCACTCAAGAACGGTTTTTTTAATACAATTGTTCGGAAAATTCAAAATCAAAGAATTCGCAATTGCAATCACTTAATGTGAACTGTCAAATATACATTCTAGGATTAATATCCTCAGCCTTACAAATTATTTTTAAATTCTAGATGGTTCGCTCGCATTGTAGGTTTCTCTGTAAAATAAACGGTACTACTTACAGTGCATTTGAAAGTATTTTTTACATTTTATTCCTTTTCAGCAGGAATGTTTTGTGCAAAACAAAGTATGCTATTTTGAAGAGACGTGTTGCATGGCAACAGAATATAATTCCACTCAATATTATTGCTTGCGCTTGATACCGGCGCCAATCAGTATTTTTTTATTGACTCGCTCATGTTATTGTGATACAGTATGTTATTTAGCAATATGGTGTATATAGAAAATTATTGATTCTGGGCCTAGAAGAGTAGTCTGTAGAAACTTGTAGAGGCTTTTGAATTTAGAGCCCGAGTTCACATATGTACTTATTAAATTATTATGGCTCTCCCGAAAAGGTAGCGTTATATTATATTTTGTTATATAGTTAGTGTCAAAGTGCAATTTTTCTGTTTGCCGATTGGTCAAAACCGTATCACGTGCCGATCCACAAAACATCATGTTCACTGCATGCTTTGCTGAGGAGGCAACCGATCCACAATGAAACATTTATTGACCGGGAAATAATAAAATGGGTGCAATACGTATGCGTGTCAACCATGAAGTTCCAAAGTTCATTTTCAAACTTATTAAACCTTTACGGCGTTCCATTTATCCAATTTTGGGTTTGAAATTAAGTTCACTCCAATAACCGGTGAATTATTCATACTTTTACACTTATTTATACTATATAACAAAACACTTATTTACTGAGACTTCGGGAAAGCAGTGGTTTTGTGGCCCCACGACCGCCGTCTCGGCCCACAATACACACTGTTTCCCTTGGTCTCAGTAAATAAGTGATAAATGTATATTATTTATTTCCCCAAGGTTGCCAAGCAAATATATATGCGGGTGAAGGTTGCCGTCTAGATGTCACAAGATAAAGATCTTTGATTGGTTGGCTGGCTGAAATCCTGACCAATCAGAAAGCTTTATTTGTGACGTCGGGACGGCAGCTGTCATCCCACATGCTGCTACATTTACTCTCTGGTGTTGTCCGGTTTTTCCTGTAATGAAACACATCATTTCAAATTGTCACTTGATTATTCCGAAATGTACTAACTCAAACTTTGAACCGTGGCAGCCAGAACGAAAGACAGGAAATAACGGGAAAATCTTTCAAATATTACTCTCACTAAACAAACTGGTATTTCGACGATGTATATGCCCAATCTAAATTTGACTATATACTTATTGTACCTACTTACCAGTCACTGCATGTTTCAGAAAAATGTCTGGGCTCCATTACACATCTTTTCAGAACATAATTGCAAATGTTCCAGAACAGAAAATTTTGTCTTGTTACAGTGTAAGCCTGCAAACTGAGAAACGGCTATGTTTGGGAAATGAATGCTAATTGAAGCGGTAGTGCACATTTCCGAGCCGTTCTAGAAAGATTGGTCGAACTAGGGCGCTTTCCATTTAATGGCGTGAACAGTCAGACCAGAATTATTTTCCCTGTAGCAAATATGGAAAGATCTGGACTATATTTCTCAAATATCTAGGGGAAATGGACATCATTCTAATGTTATCTAAATTTTCCGGTCAGATAGGTACAAAGCCCAAATGTTTTGTGTTCCATTCATCAATTTGACCGTTTTGACTTGTTGGCCCTGTTAATAGGAAACGCCCCTAGAATGACACAATAATTGTACAGCAGAATTTAAATGCATTGTCTATTTATTTACTAACCCAAACAACTTTAAATTTAGAATTTTACATGCGAGCCATGTCGCAGCTTTTCCGAAGACCTCTCTTCAAAACACTTCCACGCGACTGCAAAGCTACCCTTTCAAAGTCACTACAATCATATTATTATGTACGTCTCTATGCAAGTCTCGACTAGCATTGAGACTATATAAACCAGCCATTCATTACAAATCAAAGCATGCAGCACACTACATACTGATGCAAATTATGCGCTACAAAAGTTACTACAAATCCTTGAAGTACGTTCACTACAAGCATAATTTTGGAAGTCATGCACTACAAGTAGTAAAGATTCTTATTATATGTTTGTAAATGTCATGGCGATATCTAGTTAGCTAACTTTAAAATTAATACTAAATTTAATTAATTTTAATGACATTATATAATGCGAAATATAAGAACCGTTGGTGTTCATCAGCAAGATTTGGCTGGTTAGTACAGTGTTACTAGTTTAAAATCCACGATCACCATTATGTACCGTAAATGATCTTATTAACGCCTGGGCGTTTATTAAGCGCTTCAAAAGATGAGGAGAGTAGTGAGTACTTATTTGAGAGTAGCGATTACTCTTACATATAGTTATAGTTGAGTCTAACATTTCTTGAATAACACTTTCTGACAGATGTTATGGTACACCTTTCAGCGGCAAAAATGTTGGACTTCACATTCATTCAGTTATGGGTTAAGAAATGTTTTTTTTAACGTTGTCGTAAATTTCTCCAAATATTTCCTATAAGTATTACTTTTTATCAGTGTCGCTCAAATATTTTACTTCTTTCCTTTCCGATCCAGTTCTTGTTTTGCCGACTACGAAAACGATTTGCTGAAAATGTTGATTACCCCTGTGCATCCAACATGCAGATACTTACAGATTATTTGTTTATGAATTCTAGAAATTTAGATACAGATTATTTATTTATGAATTCTTGTTTTATGCTGATACCAAAAGTACTGTCTCGCTGATACATAGTGCGTGTCTTTGCTTCATCTGTTTCCAGGAAGGCAACCATGTAGGTTTAGAGTTAAAAAAACTATGCTTCTTTTCTTAATCATATTTTTAAAGCTTAGCAGTTAACTGACCACCAGCCAACCATCCATTGAAAACAACCTACGGTTCAAAGTACATAAAACTTATATCTTATAGCCAGAGCCAAAGGGTGTGTTTGATACGGCAAATTAAAGTTCAGACCAGACAAGCGAAATTTAGCCAAAAACTTGGCCATTTTGGCATCTCATCAAAAACACCGTAAGGTGATTCAGGCATCTCTTATTAAAGATTATTGTTATTGTCATAAAGGAAGATTAATAGATGATTTTGATAGATTTACTGTAGATTGTTAATGCTTGCTTGTATCGGTTTCCAACTTAGCTTTATAATTGGAGGTAAAATAAGGAAATAACTTCGAAATAGTAAAATGAGATACTATAGGATTCACTCACGATCTGTGTAAGGAATTTAGCGGAGAATGAAAGCAAGTGAAAAGGAATTTACCTTACGTTGGCGTTAAGGTTATTTATACAAGATAGCACGCAAACCCAAGACGAAGTCTTTCGTAGACATTAAGTCAAGTGTGATGATATATATTTGTACTGACAATATTTTGTTTGTTTATCGATTTGCCTGGATATGAAAATAAGCACCACGAGAATCAAACGCACCCCAACTGGCACTGTTTATGGTTGAACAACTGTTCTCCTTATACTTTCTATGTTGAATGGGCATTAAATTCTACTGAAATAGTGATATATCACGCTAAATGCATTTCTAACGTCTGACTAGCTGGTGTTTATGTGAGTTATGTATAAAGATAGTCCACGCAGTAATAATTGATTTCAGTCTGTTTTTACATGAATAAACTCATGGATGATAAAATATGACTGGATGGGAAACGTAAATCGCGCGTGGTACTTCTTGTTTGTTGATTGATGAAATCAGAAATTAATTTGAAGACCTACTCTAATAAGCAACCTGGATATATTTTGCAGTGAAATCACGAGTTGTTTAGCTATGTTGTTGGAAGTATGATGTTTTTGCACTTTGTGTTTTTCTGTCTTCGATTCTGTCGGCGGAATGAAAAACGTTGTCACGAAATCAACTCACTAAGCGAAAAAAACACAGTATAGATGTAAACGTTCTGAGTTAAGGCAGTTTTCAACTAGGCGAAATTTTTCGACCGAATCGAAATTTTCTTTTGTCTTACAAGCACTGAGATGGAACTAAACAGAAATCTTTTGAATTTGAGCAAATGCATATACTCAAGTTGCTTTTAGTTCAACATGTAAGTGTCCAGTGTTGCTGTAATTCATAATTTCTAATCAAGTATTCAAGTTGATCATCGTTTCACCATCAAGCTTTCTATCCAGTCATTTTATTATTCATGATTAAATCATCTGTCCTATATAAGAACTGCTTAATTTCCTTACGTCACTAAGCATTAACAATTTGTCCAGTTGATTTAAATAAAAAATTTCATGCATACTCAGCAATGTATGCGTAGGGGCAGTGGGTTAATAGTTCAGTCGCTTAGCTTAAACAAAAGAAACTTCTTCAGAAATTAATGCCTGCATATTGACCCACGATTTGGCCCAAATGCAAAACTATGTTAGAGGAGTATGAAGTTTTAGGCAGCAAAAGTTTGAAGCTGTAGAGATCACACATTTTAATGAAAAAGTTATTCAGATCGTATAAATTATTAACTTTCTGACATAGTTGATCCTTTGTATTGGTACCTGGACTTATACTAAGACATATTTAAAGATCGCGTTAAACTTGACTTGCAGGGTGTCTCCGCTTGTAATTCAAACGAACATATTGAACAGCGAAAGTTCTGCTTAATTAATAAACGTGTGTTTTCCAAAAAGTAAAACAATTATACTTAAATTCGACATGTAAACCTGCAAGAACTTATTAAGAAAGTACTATTATAATTTTATTTTGTTGAAGTATATCGTTTGAGTGGGCCACCTGTTATGAAAAACTCACATAAACACCTTTAAGTCATTAAAATTTCCAGTCCAAATCCATCACCGCATGTCTGACTTCAGTAACAATCAACACCCACATCCGAACCATGACGGTCACAGTAAGGGTTATACACATTCCATCCATTGTGACTGCATTCCCATATGTATGTTTCGTTGCCAGTGCACTGAATGTTCCAAAGCAATACTGGACCACTTCCTCCGCCATAGGGGTAGCTATTCCACATTACCGCGTTCGCTCCAGTGAAATTTAATTGACGACACACAACACCACCTTCCACCTCAGTCCACCGGCCAAGCCAATGACAGGCAGTACCCCAGCCAAAAGAAGGATGGTATATTTCGACTCTTCCTGCAGTTTTGTTGTTTATTGGGTTGACCAACCTGATCTGTAAATCCGAGTAAGCTAGAACAAAAATATCAAATGAAATTTCAGCACGTAAAACTTCTTGCGTTCATTGCATAACACCTTGTGACTTCGCGAAAATAAATTAATCGCACTTAGTAATTAATTTAAGACTAAAATAAATAATGACGAAATTAATTGGAGACATTGACATTGTACAATATTGAAAACATTACTTATACCCGAACTATGCTCGGATAAAAACATCATTTTTTAATTGCCACGCTGATTTGTTGACCTATCTGTTATCCGTTTAGGATCAAAAGCTGATGCGGATACGGAGCGGATGAACGTAACGAAGCGGATATGGGGATAAATCGCCGAGCGGATATGGAAATTAAACGCGGATATTTAAGATATGTTTTAATATATTTTTTGAAATAATATATTTTTTGAAACATTTTTCGAAATAATATTTTTTTGAAATAATTTTTTGAAAATATTTTTTGATTTCATTTTTATATTTGCCGTTTGGTTAATATCCCATGTCGGTTGTTTCAGATTACATTAAAATCGCCGTATAAAACGCTCCCTTAGGACCGATTAACCGTAAGGCTAGGGAAACTATGCATTTTGCGAAGCAAACTCAAGTGATTTGACACTTCGTATTAATTTGATGTGCGAGGGATTCGAATGTTTATCACATCTGAATACATAGAGAATAATACATGGGTGCGCGGACATACCAGATTTATTTCGTCAGATTTATTTCCCTTCGTCGGAAATCAGTAGCCATTCCGTTTGTAATTCTGACCGCTACCCAAGCTGGCACGGATCGTTCGAGTAATTCTATATATTCACGAATTAAAATAACAAACTACACAACAATAATACGCGAAATTCTACCATGTTACATGTGAGCTATAAAAGAACAAACTATCGCAAATACACTGTGTATTTAACAAAGGAGTTTCTATATGGAATTGCCTTGATGAAGAAATTAAAAATGTTAAATCACATTTTTCTTTTAAGAAAACTGCAAAATCAAGTAATGACTTGATGCCTAGTTTATGTAAATATTTCAGGAATATTAATGACAGTATTCTGTAATGTACCAAATATTCCTTAAACATTTTCCATATTTGTTTGTAAATAGTTCGTGTTTTTCATTGCAAATTGTCCTTAGGCCAATGTACATAATCTATTTTTATATTACTGAACAGTAAAACTATAGGGGTCTCGTCTTAAAAGTCCAACAGGATTTCCACAGGTTTCTGTAGCCCGTTTATATACTATTTCAAATATTCAACTTGTAAATATTATTTGTGGGTAAATAAACTAATCAATTACTACTAGCCTGTGTTCAATTTTAAAAGACGTGAAAGATGGCTTCAGTTGACCTGATAAAATACAATGACTGAAGAGTTAAACATACACAATCGTCAGTTAGATGAATTCGAACTAAGATTTTTCTTAAAGAAGCGGCAGCAAGGCATGAACATCCCACGTGAAACTGACACCATGCCATTGATATTTTAATTAGAGAGAATGACTAGTAAATTCAGATGATCATGCCAGTAGGTTATAGAAAACAGGTCGAACTTGCTTAAAGTGCGGGAATAATTGACATCAGACGGGTACTGACAATGTAGGACGAAATGTGTGGCTGTTCTCTGCATCATTTCGATAATGCTGTTAGATTCAATAGCTTGATGACACCACACATGGAAGGCATAACCCAAACTGGCGTCGTAGAAGTTGTAAATATAATATCCTTCTAACTTGTGTGTCAACTATTTCTAATGTTTAGCGCCTATAATCAAACCAAGCATCTTGTTTACATGAGAACCAAGAAAATTCATTGACTTACTTAAGTCTATTGTCATTCTTGGCCCCAGTTAAGTTCTTACACGGCAGTAACCTGGTGAATCAAATATGTTATTTACTGTAGGAGGGGTTAGACATCGTTGTGTTAACTAGAAGTACATAGTTATAAAACAATTCAGAAAACCAAGAGCTGCATGAATAGTTATTTTTCAACCTGGCAATATCCCAATTTTAAAATCTCTATGAATGGGGATGGGGGGGTAAGTAGGGATATACTAATCCGCCCATCCGCTCAAATTTGAAGCAAAATCCGCTGACCCGACAATGGCCTTGTCTAAATCTGGATCCGCCAAAAGGTCTGCTATGAATTCACAATCCAGGATCCGATCTCGAGAATATATCTGGAGAGCTTAAATAGAGATTTGAACTTGGGCTCGCCCCAGTTGTCTCGATAGGTCAATTTAACAGCGTTGCGCGGTTCGCCAAATTAAAATCCCACTTGGGTAAACTTTGTGTTGACAAAGCAGAGCCAATTTCTTTGTTGGCAAATATAATTTGATGCTGCGCGAATGGGCCCATGCATAAAACCTTGATACACCTGACCCCTCAGGCAGGAGTATCCTGGGAAACTAGACGCTTCGTTTGATAATTAGTAACTGTGTATATAGTAATTAGTTTGGTAATTAGTAACTGTGTATATACATATATACGCCCCCAAAATGTCAAGTGCGTGTAACACATGCTTTCGCCAAAGGCTTTCAGTTATTCAACTTGGTCTATGCGTTTTCATTTACTTTGTTTCAATTTGTGTTTAATTATTCGATATTGATAATTTGCTTCAATTATTCGATATCGATATTGACCATCCATTTTCTGTTGTTGTTAAATATATAAATATATAAATATATAAATATATAAATATATAAATATATAAATATATAAATATATAAATATATAAATATCTAAATATCTAAATGTATAAATATATTCATTATATAAATATATAAATATATAAATATATAAATATATAAATATATAAATATATAAATATATAAATATATAAATATATAAATATATAAATATATAAATATATAAATATATAAATATATAAATATATAAATATATAAATATATAACATATATAACTCCCAACAGGAGTTCAGATATTTTCTGAATACAAAATTGAGCAACAATCTTTACTTCACAAATATCCAAGCTTACAACATGTACTAGACTTAGTATATGAACACACAATATATATCTCCCAAATATATAAATATATAACTCCCAACGGGAGTTCAGATATTTTCTGAATACAAACTTGAGCAACAATCTTTACTTCACAAATATCCAAGCTTACAACATGTACTAGACTTAGTATATGAACAACAAACACAAACAATATCGCATTGCAAAATAGTATGATCAATCGCCGTCAAATTGCCGTCACATGTGTAGTTTGTTCAAATATTCCCAAAATCTACGCGGGCTTGGCAATAATAGAGTAGGGTTCATTTGCATTCATTTGAAAGTCAGTTTCAGTTTGTTTGTCCGAAGTTTGTGCTATAATATAAATAACAACCTTAATCTGCGCTATTAAATAAGGAGAACTGGAGGCCGGTCTATAATGCCAATGTCGTTGGCGATAAAGTGAGCAAGTTATCTACCACCATCGTACACATGTTAGATAAAATGGCTCCTTCAGCGTGCTGTACGTTTCTACCCCTCGGATAAACCGTGGACGACACCTATTATAAAACAGGAAATTAAAGCTCGACCAAAGGCTTTCGTAAAAGGTAGTATAGCGAAGTATTTAGCAACATTGCGTTAAAGTCACCACGCTTATATCAAATGCTGCAACAACCTATATACTACCTGAGTAAGGTAGATGTTTCTCAAATCGAACCAAGCGAAATGGTACAAATTGATATATGAACTAGTTGCTACTAATGACGGCAACAAATCTCTCCAACCGTCTCCAGACGATGCATGCAACACTACTGGCTGAACGTATCCGATGAACTTTTTCTTGGAATGAGGTTGTTCCAACTAAAGTTCGAGATGTCGGCAAAATTGGGCATCTATTAAGGGAAGACAGTCCATTGTTAAAAAACAGAAATGCCAAAGGTTCAAATAAGACCTCTCCGTCCTCAGTGAATATAATAATGTGAAGAACATGCATCAGTTGTCCATGGTATCATCTGTGCATGCATTACGCAATCTAAACCTTCTGAAAACACACTTTAATCTGACCAAATATAAACACGCTTTAATCTGATCTGTCCTGTTCCAAAAGTGAATGAAATGTAGAAAACGATTTCCGACAAATTTCAATTCTCCCACAGATAACATTTCCAACTTTATCTCATTCAACGGCGCGAGCCTAAGAATTAAAGATAACCAACACGCTTTCACCAAAATCGATCTACAGTGTCTGCTTTGGTGGGCATTGCACAAAACTGATTCAATGTAACAGCTAATTCACGCGAAGCTATTTCTCGACTTCCGTAAAGCGTTTGGTGTGGTTGATCAAAAGTACACTAACATGAATGTATCAACATACTTCTGCAATTGGCAGGAAGCTTTTTGAAGTAAACTTATCGCTGCTAATTTAAATTAAACAAAATCCATGCCTTTCTTTAGTACCTTAATAATCTGTAATTTCGCCTAGTTTGTATAGTGTTCACTTTAACGATCTTAGAAATATCATTTCGAATCAGTTATTTATTAATACCTGCTGATGACTGGATACCCCGGATGACGCGATGCCCCGTGATTCGTGATCACATGCACGAAGTTTCTAACTCGTTGAATATGTGGTCAGATCAGTGGCGTGCTGGGTACTAATTTCCTGGGGGGGCCTGTGGGCTTTCAACTAATATGCGCCCCTATATTGTAGCGCTTGATAAACGAGTGTCGAAGGCACGAGCCGAGCGCCGCAGGTGCGAGGTTTCTCTAGGGGGGTCCGAGGGCATGCCCCGTG
>CACRXK020001994.1:1398-21044 GCA_902702795.2 Paramuricea clavata | reverse complement strand
CTCATGAGTCATGATGTTTCTTGCACAAACAACTAAATTGCGTACACAACTTACATTATCATAACTATCTAATTTGCGCCGCTCTCGCGATTCGTGAAGCATAATACCTTCATAATATAAGGGCATAATACCAGCGAAAAAGGGCATAATTCCCGTGATCGCTTCGAAACCTGACCAATATTCCGGTAATGAGACGTTGTGTGTGATCACTGATCATGTTTCTATATGAACGATTTTGTGTGAGCCGTGAAGTAGCAAATTAGCAAATTCGGTTAGGCCAAATAGTCTGTAATATATCACTTTGTCGTCTATGCGCTTAGTCTCGATCTGTTTATAAGCCTATATAAATATATAAGTAACTATATTTTTTCAAATGCGTTTTTTCCCACCCACTTTCAAAATTCCGCACGGGACGGCGCGCCATTTTCGTTTTTGCGCCCCCCCACAAGAATTGCCAGCTGGGGGGGCCGTGGCCCCCCGGCCCCCCTGCCAGCACGCCACTGACTGACCAGAAAGACGATGAGCCAAAATAAGAAAAGGTCTAAGCTATGTGAATCTGTTATAGAGATATGGTGAAACCGTGATTGAAAGAATAGACAGTTTTCAGTTCCTAGGTGTTTGGGTGCGGAATGATCTAACGGGAACACTCACGTCGACGAGATTACGAACAAATTTAATACACATCTTTTTTTGATCTTCGGTAATCTCGTAAAGCAATCTACCAACGGTTGCTAGCGTCACATCAGATAAAACTATAATCAGACCCCTTTTGCAATATTCGTCCGCGGAATTGGGAGAACTGGCGCGATAAAATCTGAAGCTTGAGAGTCTTAGGTCTTCCGAAAAGAAACGTTGCCACCTCTTTTGCGGCGACAAGAAAGTTGTATTATTATAGAATACGAGAGAATCCTTAAACATGTAACAAGTCCATGTAATAAATTCGTTTCTCTTGTAAAAACCAATCAATATGATCTTAGAACTGGTAGCATTGGACTATATAGAGGTTGGATCCGAATTTTCGTGGTCTAGGGGTCTTTCGATCCCTATCTCATCAACATCCTGTCCTAACACAATCGCGACTATGCTTAGTCACGCCAGCTGATCTATGACGATCATAGTGCGGTTTTCACTTAATGGCCGGACTGGTTAGACCGGAATTTCTGTCTCGGTATTAATGGAAAGATCTATCCTACGTTTCTCGAAACCCTATGGCGAAAATGGGCCTACTTTTAATTTGATCAAAATTTTCCAGTCAGAAATGTCCGAAGCCCAAATGTTTTGTGCTCCATTCAACAATTTGACCGTTCAGACCGTGTTAATGTAAAGCGCCCATATATTACAGCTATTTCCGTTACGATATCAATAAAACTAAAAATTAGATTAACCAGTAAACACACACAATAAACTATTAGTAAGGTATAGGCCTACAGTAGGCCTTCCTAAACTGCTATCTGAACTAGCTACCTCGAAAGCTGGCTTTGGTTTATAGTATCGGTTTCATTATATTAACATGCGCCATCTCAATTACAGAAATTTCACATAACGATTTCATATAAGAACATTTCATATATGTAATCGTTATGTGGAATTGAAACAACTTCATAGATAAAATTATTTCATATATGAACTTTCATATATATATGGAACGATTTCATACATAAAATTATAAGTCATATATGAACTTACAGTATTTCATATATGAAACTGTCTTCGATTTCATATATGAAATTTTCATGTATGAAATCGTTATGTGAAATTTTTATATATGAAATGTTCCATACACTGTAAATACGAGATTTTTACCAATGAAATATTCATATATGAAATTTCTGATGTTTGAAATTCTGCGTATGAAAATTATTTCAATTCAAATTTTGTTATGAAAAATATGTAAACTAATATACCAATATTAGGAAATTGAAAATTTAATACATCTATATAAAAAAGGGGTTATATATGGTATACAAGTGCTAAATATAATTAGTTATACATCTACAGTATTTACAATACTATTTCCAAAAACTGGTCGAAATATAGCTATTTAGTACACTTACTATTTAAAGCGTGTGTGACGAATTTCCAAAAGGTTCATTAAAAGTTGCTACTAAAGCCTATATCCATAATTTTTAACTATTTAATATTTAATATTTAAAAACACTTAGCAAGTTCATCTTTTACAAGCCATCCGTTCATCCTTTACTTTCTGGCTTATCGCATTTCTTATTGCCGGTTTTCAGCTCCAGGAAACATATGGCTCACATACGCTACATGTTGCATGCCATCAGAACCATGAAACCTCAGGACTCATAATACTATACAGAAATCCATCTCCATTGTTTTCTGCGTAAGTGTTATTCGTCATGATTCGTCACTCGGCAAGTATCGTAAACAGAAGCATTCACCCCCCCCCCTGGCACAGAACAGAGACACACAGAAGGTCGACTCGAGTAACCGCTACCAGGTCTCAGCCAGTGCGTGCCCAAGAGGCATTCCCCACTGGACGTCCGCCATTTTGAATATTATCAGAGGGGGGGGGGGAGGTGAATGCCTCTTAAACGCGCACCAGCCAGGACCATGGCGTCAGCATTTTGATGATAAATTATGGTCATGCCAAAATCGGTTAGCATTATTTTCCATCCATCAAACTGACCTGACGTCATTTTCGGAAGATAGAAGAATTCTGTGCCCTGGTTATGATGCGCTACCGCTTATAACTTTTGGTACAACTGGCCTGAAACTTGAAATATCGATTCAATAAGTTTAATATCAATATATTTATTGAAAAATAGATATTATGTCAAAATAAGAAAACTTAAGATTCTCACGCGAATAGGCAATGTTTTTATGAGCGACTGTTCATCGTTAGTTGCAAACGACGGTAATATAAACAAGGTCAAGGTTTATCGAAAGCGATTGACTGTTAGATTTCCTTTTATACTATTTTATAACTAAATAATGTTATTTCCTACAAATTTAGCTTTATTGTAGCTTTATTGAAAGTATAAAAAAACATGGAAACGGCGAATTACTACAGATTGAAAATAATTATTAAGGGACCGGTCATTAATTATGGGGGGGGGGAAAGCTGGTGCAAAATGGAGGAGGGTCACTAATTTTCATGCAAGGGAAATAGAGGGGGTCATGTAAATTCGTGCAAGAAAAAACAAAGCAAATTTTTTTTAATTGATAACATTTTTAATAAACAAGAATACCTAAAAAAGCAGGACAGTTATTATTTTATTAAAGTAAATGGGATATTTTGGTTCATTGATTCCTTGTTCAAGTAACAGTGTAACACAAGCATGCCTGGCATGTTTTAAATACAATGATAAACGTGGATCCTCTAGGTGTTCGTTCATTTTACTGTTTTAATTGGCTTTGTCATATATGTACATATTTTAGTTATTACTGTATACTCATTTTTTATAAAATCAAACCCTGCACAATGAAATAATTTATTTCTATCCCTTACAGATGACTTATTATTGCCAAACGTTCCTATCCAGAAAATCCCTGTCATTTAAGCTCCCTTCACCATATTAGGATGCAATCACATACAGTCACATGATCAAACTACAATATAAATCCAACTCCACCCTTACCATCACAATCATTCATACTCACTGTACTATTGAGTAAGCTACCTCTAAAAGGATCTGTCATTTGCTCTACTTCAAAATTAACTGAGAAGATGAACAATAAAATATGTGGTGTTGGAATGTCCCGTACTAACAAGACTGTGGTAGGATAACTTAACTAATAACATGTAGGAGTTTATGTAGTTATATAATTTTTCACTATCTTTCCATCTTTCATTTTTGTTGCTGTGTAGTTGGCTATTTTCAATAACTTCGTAATAATTTGTTTTTCTCTTGGTCTCACATTATTATCCAAACTCCTAAACTCTCCTTCTTTCTCCTCTGCAAATTCTGCCTACTCCCCCCTTAAAAAAGCCCTGCGGAAGAAGACTGTTAGGTCGAAACGTATTCAGGGTTCCCTGTCCTACTCATTTTCAATCTCTCGCCTTTATCGTATCGCACAAAATATTTCACCTTTTTTAGTTCCTATATAAATCGTAGTTTCCACAGTTTATTACGTATATGTTCACCATAGAAGTCGGAGTAAAGGCGCTGTTACACTAAGCAACTTGCCTCGGAACTTGTCTTGCAATGTTAAGAAAAGCGATTTCAGGTCGTTGCATTGCAAGGGATGTTACACCAAGCAATATGTTCCATGCAACTTGCAATGATCATTTAAAATAGTATAAAAACTGTGAGTGCTAACGTTTGGCGCCGGCATATTGTCAGTTAAAAGTCAATAGGAAACCACTCAGTGTATAAACATTGCGAGACTAGTTGCAAGAGGGATGTGCAACTTGTGTTGCAACAAAATTGTGACACAAATTGCATAGTGTAACAGCGCCTTAAATAACAACCATTTTGAAAACTGGTCTTCTAATTATTTAGGCTACACAATGTCTTACACGAAGGTACGAACCATAAAAAACGCTGGAAAGGGGGGGGGGGTCGGACAAAAATGTGCATCAGTTTGGCGGAGGATCAGAAAAAAATGAGCATGGTATATTTCATATGCACCGGCCCTCCCCCCCCTTTATAATTAATGATCAGTCCCTAAGGGACCGTTCATTAATTATACGTCAGGGTGGGCTGGAGGAAAAAGAGCAGAAACGGTGCAAGTTTTCCATGACCCCCCCATTAAGGTGTTAATTTTTTCATGACCTTCCCCCCCCTTCTAACCAACAATTTTTTTCACAGCCCCCCCCCCCTATTTATTTTCACCAAGTACTATTTTTTCCCAAAAATGTTGTCGATGACGGGGGGGATTTTCCGGACAAACATAAGCATGATCTAAAAAATTTACCGGACTAACATAAGCATATTCAAAATTTCTCCACCAACATAAGCAACGCTTCCAATTTCTTCACCACAAACATAACAAAAGCTTTAAAACTGTTAAAATTGCAAACCATTTCATCAAATGGTTTTGGTTGTGAAAGCTTTTAAAAATATTTGAAACTGGTCAACCTAAAATATTAATAATCACCACAAATATTTTTGGCAACCCCCCGTTTCTGCTGAAAACACTTTAAAGCCCCCCCCCCTTCTAACTATAAATTGTCTTGGCAACCCCCTTAATTTTTCTCCAGCCCCCCCCGGTCCTTAATTAATGAACAGTCCCTAAACTATGATTGAAATTATCGACGTAGAATGCTATTTTGTTGTATTAAATTTCAATAGTATTAAAGGACATTGGCAACCAAAATTTTTTTCCTTCATCTGAAAGAGCATGAAAAAATAAGCCTTTTGGCCGTTTAATGCTCTATTCTATCTCATCTAGTTCCGAAGTTATACGCAAAAATGTGCAAAATATAAATTGCTGATTCAGCACAACGTGTGACGTCATTAGTTGGGTAAGTATGTTTATTGAATTGTAAAGTAAAGCATAGCTTAGTTATTATTGGCTCAAATCAAATGAAATTTTGCATACAGATAGTACACGATGAGACGCATGGGAAAATACTTCTAATTTTATATTTGTGATGTTACTCTGAGTGTGCATCCACACCGGGCAGGCTTGAAAAATATGCCCGGCCACGGTGGGATTCGAACCTACGACCTTTGGAATACTAGCCCAATGCTCTTCCAACTGAGCTACGCGGTCAGGACGGTTCGAGTAAGTGATATTTCGGAACAGAATCTAGTTCCTTCGATACCAATGTAATCTTGTAATATGATTTTTTTCTGTGTTGGTGTTGTGTACTCAGGTGGATATGATATTTGTGATGTTACCCTGAGTGTGCATCCACACCGGGCAGGCTTGAAAAATATGCCCGGCCACGGTGGGATTCGAACCTACGACTTTTGGAATACTAGCCCAATGCTCTTCCAACTGAGCTACGCGGTCAGGACGGTTTCCAATCTTGTGAAGAATGGTTGGGAAGATTTGTCGTGTCAGGCAAAAGTATTCTCTAAACGCTTTTCAGAATAGTTTGACCACGGATAGTCCAACTCCAACCAATAACTTCACGGTACTGATTTTTCAAGTCGACGACATGAACGAATTCGGGGCATTCTCGCTTCACACAAATTGGAAAGCAGTGACAAGCATAGCCAAGGAATCTTCCTTTAATTACCAAGTACAAAATTTATAATAATAAATAATAAATATATATTATAATAATATATTATTATAATAAAATTATTATTATTATATAATATTATTACAATTTATAGTAATAATAATAATAATAATTTTCAGCGTTTGTTTCAAGATAATAGTGAGGTTAAGCAAGTGACGTTTTTGACAACACGAACGGCATGAGTAACGTCAGAAGACTGGGTCAAGGGCTGTGATTAGTGAAAAACGTCAATTTTACTTCCGGTTGACGTCCGTGTTGTCAAAAACGTCACTTGCTTAAGCTCACTATTTGCTTTGGTTATTATACGCCGCCATATATATTTTATAGGCCTTCATCTGTCCATCTTAAAGCCTGCAACACCCGCATGTTTTGATTTTCCGACAAAAATTACAATAATAAATAATAAATATATATTATAATAATCTATTATCATAATAATATTATTATTATAATATATTATTATTATTATTCATAATAATAATAGTAATTTCCAGGATTTGACTCAAGATAATTTGCTTTGTTGAACGCCGCCATATTCATTTTATAGGCCTTCGTCTGTCCATCTTAAAGCCTGCAACAACCGCATATTTTGATTTTCCGACCAAAATTCGACGTCAAAAACTGCACGCAACACTTCGGGCGAATTTCTGTCGTATAATTGTTACATTAAATTCGACGAATTAAATTCGACTGAAATTCGACATATAAACTAGGCTTAAAATGCAAATGTCGTACTCAACGTAAAACTCTAGTTTACCGGTTGTAAACAGACCGATAACAACGTCTAAATTTCCTGTGGAACTTTTATTATTTATTTGCGGTAAATATTTATTAATTTTATTGTATTTACTTTTCGCCACGTAGTCCTAGATTTCACAGTTTCTAAGAGCATTGTGTGGTATTATACTATATTAATTATACTACGTACTGTTAGTACTGGATATAAATCGATCACGTAATAAAAAAGAAAACAATCAGATAGATTTGGTCAAAACCAAAGTTTGAACAAAAAATGTAAATCACTTTACAAATGTGACCCGATGTTCACTAAACGTTGTCCACAGTAGTGTTTCGGTTTCCCTAACATAAAGCATAGAACATTTACTGCATGAGGTACAGTAGATGACATAGAAGGAGGTGCTTCTAAAATTATGATTGATGGCACTTAAGAGTTAGGTGCCGAAAAGGTATTAGACAAATCTATGAACTTATAGGGTATACACTGAGGCCCCCGGAAAAGAAAACGTCCCATTACATGACAACGAATCATATGGTGGGGAACTACGAACTGAAGGTCCCTCGGATATTTTTGCTTTGTCGAAAAGAGACAGTACAATTATGGACAAAAGTGGTAGATAAAATCAATTAACATTTTAGGAAAATACAATCAAATAATTTCGTATAGTTTCTCCCCTTTCTCCCACCCAATCTTGCCATAATTTTCCTTTCATTTTAAACGTAATTCAGCAACATTGTTTTGGAGATGGGGGGGGGGGTTAGGCAAAATACTAGAAACAACCTACAATTTAAACTTTCACAAAAGCAAATTAATATTTTATTAACAAGTTATGTCCGCGATTGTAGCTCGGGTTTTATCGGAAAGAATGGAACATAATTCAGGGTCGTTTTTCAAGACATAAAAATTCTTCCTAACAACATCTCTTAGTTTAAATTTAAAAGTTTAGGGCACATGTCGCTCCGAGTATGTACTCGCCAGTAATGTTTCTAGTTTTCGTGCAATTCCTTCTAGTTGTTGAGCTAAAGCGTGCAACTTGTCCCGCCTTCTATATTATACTGTAGGCGGGATAAACGCAACTTAATTGTACACTATATCATCTTTGCAGAAAGTATGCTGTAATTTCACACAATTTGAAAGGTGTAAAGCCCACCGTCCCCCAAATTCAATAAAAGTCGGATTTCAAACCTCTATAAGGCGCGTAGGGGAGAAGGAGGGTGGAATAAATGTATCAAAAAATGGAATGATTTATCTTAGTTGTCGATGCTAAAGCGTACAACTTGTCCCGCCCTTTCTATTATACTGTCCGCACGATAAGCGCAACTTGTACATTATATCATCTTCGTAGAAATTATGTTGTAATTTCACACAATTTGAAAGGCGTAAAGCCCACCGTCCCCCCAAATGAATAAAAGTCTTGTTGCAAACCTCCATCCAACATTGAAACACGACGGGGGGAAGGGGGAATGGAGGGTGAAAAAAATGTATCAACTAATGGTATGATTTATCTTATTGCATGGAAAAAGATTGAAATTTGAAACATGGTTTATATTTAGTACAAGTTAGCCATCGTAATAAAAGAATATAAGCCAATGGGCGCCCTTACTGATAAGAAATTGCTCCTGTACGTCTACAGAAAATGTTCAAAACATGTTGAAATTTTTTAACACAATATATTATAATCAATTCAAACAAATATTTGTACAAGTTTAGAACATGCGCTACTGTTACAAACTCTATACAATATAATATCAATTAGGCATGCAAACTTATTAAGTAGTTTTTGTACATTGTAAAATGCAATATATAGTTTTTTATCATAAAAACACACTACTTTTTACGTTCAAAAACGCGTTCCATTGTGATACTAAATATGTTTAACTTGGCTTACTCCCATGCTTCTAATAATCTATTGGGCTATATTTGCTACTTGTTATATCATTACCCTTCCAGGTATGTACGCTCTATAGATTCGAGTACACTTGTAGCGGGCGAAAAATTTCAATAAAAATATAACACGAAACAAAGTCCGCACAGAACCATTTTAGTTTATGATATGGATTAAAGCACGATCTTACACAAGACACTAGACTGTGTAGCGGAATTTGTTTCGTCTTATAAGAAGAATAAATTGTTTGAAAGGCGTCGAGATGACAGAGATTTGAGATAAATAAAGGATAAATCAGACAAGACGTCATTTTTGAAGCCAAAAGTCTCAATGAGGCAGTCTGCGATAAAGAAATTTTAATCTTGATGAAAAAATGAAATTAAATATTAGTTACTCAAACGGTTATCAATGTTTTGTTCTTAGAAAGCAAATAAAAGCTTCGGGATATTTTGCTGAGTATAAGGTGGAACCTCTGGTCAATATCGATGCCGTTCACACTTTGTGACCGTACTCGTTCTCAGAGAAAAGCTACAGTAAAATTGTCAACGTTTGAAGACTAAACTCTAGAATGTCCAAGTATATTTTAAAGGTTTTTGCGTATCACCAACATTCAGATCAACATTCTTTCACAACCTAGTTCGTGGTCTGCCGAAATTCGTCTTGTAGTTTCTTGTAGAATTTTCAAGCTTTTGATATCAATCTGGTATTGTTCAACATCGCGACTGTACCATATCCGCATGCACATGTTCATAGTTATCATATGAATGACTGTTCGCAAATATAAGCCAATTATTCAGAATATTTTGCATGACAAGCTTTTATTACCACAAGAGATTGGATTCCAAATTTGTACACAAGTTCGTTATTACCACAACGTTCTTTCGTCAATTTTGAAGTTGTAGGAGAGACAATGCTTCAGACGCGAACAATAATTGATCAATTTTCAGTATTTCCCAACAGGTACAAATTATTTAGTCAATATGAAGTATATTCCTCACGTTATATCATACATGGTAGATCAGATATTATTCACTGGTATAGGACCCGGATGTTTGTTTTCCATGCAAATAAACAATTGACCCATCATACTGGTGGTAGGCTTTCAGATTACTGCAACAAACATGACAGTTATTTACTTGTTGTCTTTTTAATCGTCAAGCATCTAACTGGAACGTATACAGAATTTTGGTAAATGACATCGCTCGATTGGATTTGACATCATAACAGACGCTTCCAGTATAGTTATTGAATGAACATGAATCATGATATGTTCCGTTGGAAATTGCCAAATAAATGTGCACAATTTTTAAAGATGTCTAAAGTTTGTGGATCGTAGGATCAATGTCTCACTACCTCGTAGAATCGTTGTTGTGCTTAAATGTTATATTAAGCAATTCAAAATAGAATGTTGAGCTGAATCAGAAATTAGAAGAGTGTTCTGCGTTGCAACTATAAAACAGATAAACTTGTTTTTATCTGGACATTGTGGTTTTCATATACCGTTAAATGTTGTGGATAATAACGAATTTCTTCGCAATATTTTTGTACCAATTGCACGGAGTGGTAATCTTTTGTGATTAGATCAGCAACTAGATACATTTCTTCCTTCTATTTACCAAAAATACATATGAATAAAATACGCGAGATGTTCTTTCATCAGGCCCAATACAGAAACACAAAGTTGACGTTTTGTTCCGGCAATGTTGCTTGTTTCAATCAGGTTTTGTATCATCAATGTTCAACCAGGTTGCAGAATGTTGGTCACCGTTCAATGTTGTTTTTTTACAATTACAGATATAAATACTGGATGGTGTCATACATAAATATGCTCACTTTGTTACAAGTGTAATTGCATCCGGTTTTCAACTTTCAACAAACGTTTATGCAAATTTGTGCGAAAACTTAACGACAGAGGAAAAATCAGCATGTTTTGCATATCATTTTGTTTTGTTCTTAAAAACAAATGGTGTCTATTTCGTTAAAAACTTTCCTGTATGATTGGAATAAGTCAGTATACAAAGTGTATCATAAATAAGGACATCTTTAGAAATTAATCTGTTGTAGTTCAGCACAATATGTTTTGATCTTTGTAATTAAAAATTCAATTCAACTGTGTTTTTGCACTCTTGTGTTTAGCGTAGCGCTTATGGCATTCAAATTATAACAATCAGGTAAATTTCGAAAGGTTTCTTTTTTTATACACCGTATAGAGCGTTTTAAAATATCGACTTTAAGAACATCTAGTGAAAATATTCTTGTGAAAAACGTTATCAACGTTACCTTTTTACAGGATTTTCATTTGCTACATAGAAATCGATAATATCACCGTAGTTGCAATAACTTAAAGATGATGTCCACTCAGTTCTGCGCATCAGTTCTGCTCATAACAAAGGGGGGACCCCGCGATATAAACTTTGCCCTAATTTTGCATCTTTCGAACTTTTTTGAATTGAAACATAGAGTTTATATTCATTTACAAGCATGGCGAACCAGAAAAGTGTTAGATATTCAGTTAGTATATCATGTTTTACAAATATAACAGTTCAAAACGTAAACAAAGTTCGCACATGCGCACACGAGTGGACATCATGTTTAAAATTTGAAACAAAAAAAATAGTTTGATAAATATTTATGTTACTTCTTCGTAGCCAAGTTTGCATAAACTTTCCTGTAGTTGTTGGTTAATTTTTTCAAATAACAATGCCAGTTATTCTTACAACAATTATTATAGTGTCAAATATGAAAATTTCTAGCATATAAAATCCCATGTTGAATATTAACATCAGCTTGCGCTGCTGCAATGTCTTCCAGGTGATCTGATGTTGAGCAAAAGGACTGGGACTAGCAACAGAATAGAAATTCAGTTTCGTACCTTTAATCACTTGTCACGTTCTGATATTTTTGTAAAATTGTAAAACTGTTTGAAACTTTGTGTCTGTATCTTGTACAGGAAAATGAATAACTGGGACAAATTTGAGATGGAAATCTAATACTGCTAATGAGATATTGAGTAATTTTAAACCAGAAATGGATTTCTATTTTACAACTAGTACCAGGCCTTTTCCGAGTTTCGAGATCACCTGGTTTTAATGCATACATGAATCAAAATATAAATGCACCTGCAGAGCGAATTTCAAACGCACATTATTGGTTGATCTTATTTTTTTTGAAAAATTTGACATTGAAATAGAAAACTAAACCATTTTGCATAAAACATAATTTTTCAAATCCGCCATAAATGTACACATGCCTTGTCGAAACAATATTGCATGCAGTTCTCACTGCATGCAATATTGTTTCGACAAGGCATGTTTTAGCCAGCAAAATTTCTGTTATACCGTAATCGTCAACAATCATACATACATAATAAAATGCATAAATAGGTCGCATAAGAGCAAATAAAAGTCGCAAAAAATATTATCATCACAACGGTTTAATTAAGTGATAGGAAACCAAACCATTTACGACATGGGTTACTGTGGTTTCAAGATGGATGTTGTATATCTTTTAATTCATAATTGATTAACAGTTGAGCTGAATAATTGTTCCTCAAAAGGTAATTGAAATGCCTTCAAGTTTTATATTCAAAGAGAGAAGATAATATATTTCCAATCTAGAAAAATCACATTGCGAGAAATTTCAAACATATTTTTTTCTACTTTGAGACTAATTTACATATCGTTTTTTAGAACGGCTTTCACTGTCAGCAGTAAAATGTATGATGCAATACGGTTTACTACTTGTCGACATCGCCAGTTCCTAAAAATCAAGTCTGCATGTCTAGGTATCTAGTGTAATTTTTGCCTGGTTTAAATCATGTCTATCCTGCTTTTCAATTTATTCCTGTCGTGGAATTTTTATACAGAAGCAAATAGAAAAATGTGGTAAAAATAAACCTCTGTACAAATATAGAAATAGCAGGATAGGTGAACTTCAATCAGGCCAATTTACACTGAATTTTTCAACACACTTGGCTTTGTGACAAGCGATTTCGGTAAGTTTCAAACGACTTACCTTATTCTCTGGTAATCGATTTACAAAGCCCCGTTGCATAATTTACTATTTACCGCTGGAGCCATATTTCAAACTAATATGCAAATTAATAATTAGCATGACAATTTATTCAAGTCATTTCTTGTAATCAAAAGTTTAGCAATCTCTTAAATACCAATGGGATAATATTTTGAAGACCGGCCATACGACTAAAGTTGTTCAAACAACTCGAAAATCAAGTTTCAGTTTATCAAATCCACACAATTATTTTCTTCTTCTTTCTGTTGTCCTTTCAAGAAAACACACGTACCTGCAAACTTTAGAAAACTCTGTTTATATAACTAACAAAAAACATCTGGTTATAAGAAAAGATGGAACAAACTAACTAAAAATTTGACACAATTATTAAAAATGTTGCAAACAGGTTATTTTGTAATTAAGTAATGTCCGAATTAAGAAATCTTGATAGGAAAATTCCAAGCGAATTTTCAGGTTTTTGAAACGAAAGTAAGTGATTTTATCTTACAAAATATATTTTGATTTAAAGACAATTTCCAGGGAAACATATATTGTATTCTAGCTTCTTTTCAAAACGCCATTCTAAAATAAGATAATTTTTCTAATTTTTTGCATATGTAAATGCTGGCAATATAAACCATGCATTGCAGTGTTTCGCTTAACGGTGTAAAATCTATGTTAATACTGTTGTTATTTATAATCTTGAACATTGAAATCAGTAATATATATTTTGAACAAACTTTTATTAAGTTAGAAAAATCAAAATAATATTAAGTATGAATTAAAAATAATGAATAAAAAACAGAAACAATTTTGTAACTCACCTGGAAACAACGTAATCGACTGAGGACAAGAGAATGGGAAATGCTAAACTATATTTTTCTTACTATGTTCTGGTGAGGCAACAGCTATGGTATAATTTGGTATCTTTGTTTAAAAATTCTTACTTTTATCTAACATTGGGCTGTAACTCTAAACTACAAACGAAGGCTAAACTATAACTTTTGTATTTGCCACAAACACCTGGAAACCTTGCTAGCGCAGAATCTCGTTTTTCACGTACTCAAGAACGGTCAGGAAATTCTAAGCAACAACCTAAGAAGTTAACAAAATTCTATCTGTTACTTTAAAAAAAAAGCACTGCAGGAATTTGGTAAGCTTGCTATTAAAAATCCAAAATATGCGTTTACAAACACAAAATTTGAACAGCACATTCAAAGTTAAAATTTCTTTCTCCTCTTATTTCCTGGAAGTATTAATTACAGCAATATGACAACCTTGGAGTCATGACGCCCTTCTTCCTGTAACAGAAAAACATACCACACAAAGCAATCTATTCTACCACCACTTAACAACTTTGGCAATTTCACGGCTTATAAAAAAAAAACTAAACTTTATGCATCAACGGGCACATAACCCAAGATAATCAATCCAAACGAAAAATATTTTCACGACTGAACGGCAAAGTAATTACGGAAGAGAGTTATCAAGCACGTAATAACGAAAATGTTGTTGGCATCTCACTCGATTGAATAATAGTTGAAGGATTTTGTAGATGGAAATTACAACCACAAGTTCTTGTACGTATACCAGAGTACTGCCATTTATGGGTTATAGGTAAATATCAAGATTTTGTAAACATCTTATTCGATTTAAATAGTTGAATGTTATTGCAGTTTTATTCCTTAAAAACTACTAAAGAATTCCAAGAATACAACTATGTTTTCAAAAAAAACAATTCTCAAAGTAAAATTGGCATCATTATAGACCACTATTGTTGCCAACTCTAAGGCAATATAACGAAATCTGAAAACATTTCACGAGATTTTTCTCTTATTTTTTCAATCTCGTTTTTTTGAAACTTCACATCTTCTCCATAGATGGTAAATGGAGCCCAGATCCTAAACGATCGAAACTCCTCATTTTCGTGAGCCTGGAAGACGTTCATTGTCTTTCTTAAAGCTTCGCAAACTGATATTTCGTTGCAAAGCTCGGTGTAAAATGTTTCCATAAACTTCTTCGTAGCATTGTCATCAATTGGCCATAGTGCGGCTAGAACAGAGCGGGCACCAGCAGCAAGAAATGATCGAGTAATTCCTATGACACCTTCAGAGGAAATTTCACCTTGCCCCGTATGGCAACAGCATAAAACTACAAGACGAGCTTGCAAAGAAATATTTGTAATATCTTTTTGTGTAAGAAGGTACGACTCTGGCTTGGAAACAGAGGAACTCGTCTGGCGCTGGGTAGAATTTGGCGCAAGCATTATTTCACCTCGATTTTGTTCCCCATGTGCAGCAATATGGATAATACTAGCCCGACTTAGATGTTGCAATACCACATTTTTTCTGGCATCGCGTCCTAACAACGGGGTAGCTTGAAAGAGCTTTGAAAGATATTTAACTTCTTCAGCAGCACTAGGTAGGTCAGATGGTATAAATTCTTTATCATATAAAGACACTTTTCCACAGGTTGGATTACCAACAAACAACGCAAAACCAAAGCTTGAGACATGAGGTCGTTCCAAGCTAGACTTCAAAGTGTGCAATGAAGGCGTGATTTGAATGCTGTAACTATTTGATAAATAACGGCCATTTTCATCAATCAAGGAAGAAAACGGAGCGAAAAACAGTTTCTGGTCAGGGACAATAATAAGCTTGTTGCCTCGAATAAAATCCTTTACAGGGTCAATTAAGAGTTGAAACAATTTTTCTAAAATCTTGGAAATATTAAAATTGCCATAATTTTCAATATATTCAACTGCATTTTTAGGTGCAGATTTCTCGCTTTGCATTTTCAAGGGAATAATGTTTTGGCAATTATTATTATTAGAAACTGAATCAAGCTTGAAAAACGAAAAATTTCGAGTTACAGTGACATTTAGCCTGCTTAAAAGCTCCACAATTAGCCCCACACATGTTTTAAAATGGCTATCTAATTTTCTAAACCTAAATTCGCCATTTAAAATCCAAACATTCAGATTACATTCCCGGTCAAATGCGAATACTAAAATTGAAGTATTTTTTTCTTCCAGATAAAACGTTTCTTGTATTTCTTTTAATTCCATTTGTTCTTCTCTGGCCTCAATCTTATTCCATATCGCCTGCGCATAATGGACTATGTCCTCCTCCACAAAATTCTTATGCTTCTCAACACAGCAATGTAGAGCTTTAGCCTTGCCAAGGTCAATGACCAATAATGCGGATTCATTACGTTCTAAAGAAAGGAAACAGCTCATTGAAAGTTGATGACAACCGTAATATTGTTTTGCGAACGACAGTTTATCTTGATCTGGAACCAAGTTTAAGAGAATTTTATCCAACAGTGTAATTGATTTCATTAGGTATGATAAGGCAACTTTATACTCTCCCAAACCTCGATATGCATTTCCCAGATTGGAATTGGCACTCGCTATTTCGGACAAACTACCAGTTTCAGAGCTGAAATCTAAACATTTTTTGTAGTAGTCAAGAGCCTTGTGATATTCTCCCAAACTAAAATAGGCATTACCCAGATTGCCATTGTTAGTTGCTATTCCTAGCCGATCACCAATAGCAGTGCTTATTTCTAAACTTTTTTCGTAATAGTCAATAGCTTTCTGATATTTTTCAAAATCTTGATAAGCCATGCCCAAATTGCCAATGCAAATTGCTATTCCTGACCGATCGCCAATAGCAGTGTTTATTTCTAAACTATTCTTGTAATGGTCAATAGCCTTTTCATACTCTCCTATATGTAGATAGATACCGCCCAAACTGCCATTAATACTTGCTTTTCCTGACTGATCCTCAATAGCAATGCTTATTTCTAAACCTGTCTTGTAATAGTCAATAGACTTCTCATACTGCCCTAAACAATAAAAGATACCACCTAAATTGGAATTGTTAGTCACTATTCCTGACTGGCAGCCGATAGCAGTGTTTATATTTAAACTTTTTTTTAAACAGGTAATGCCTTTCTGATATTCCCCTAAACATTGGTAGACAATGCCCAAATGGCAATTCGCAGTTGCTATTCCTAACCGATCGTCAATAGCAGTGCTAATTTCCAAACTAATTTTGAAATAGCCAATAGCCTTTTTATACTCTCCTAAACGATAATAGACTTCACCCAAACCGCTATTATTTTTTGCTATTCTTGATTGAACGCCAATAGCAGTATTTATTTCTAAAGCTTTTTTGATACAGCCAATAGCCTTGTCATGTTCTCCTAAGCTATGATAGACATTGCCCAAATTGCCATTACTAGTGGCTATTCCTAACCGATCGCCCAAAACAGTGCTTATTGCTAAACTTGTTTTGAAACAGCCAGTCGCCTTATTATATTCTCCTAATCCAAAGTAGGCAGTACCCAAGCCGACATTGGCCATCGCTATTCCTGACTGATTGTCAGTAGCAGTGCTAATTTCTAACCCTTTTTGGCAATAGCTAATAGCTTTTCTATACTTCCCTACGTAACAATAGGCCTCACCCAGACCGCAATTACTTATTGCTATGTTTGAGGAATTGCCAATTCTGGTACTTATTTCTAAACTTTTATTGTAATAGTTTATCGCTTTTTCATATTGGGCTAATTTAACATGAGTTGCTCCTAACTTTATACTACATCCTGCTACTCCACGCCAATCGCCAATTTCGGTGCAAATTTCTAAACATTTTTCGTAATACTCACAAGCCATTCTGTACTCTCCCAAAGTAAGATAGGCATTGCCCAAATGTTCATTGTTAATTGCAATTGCTGACGGATCACGATTTTCATTGGCAGTTGCTAAACATTTTTTGTAATAATTAATTATTTTTTCCAAAGCCATGGAATTTCTTTCAACCTTTTTTTCCCAAATCTGAAAAATAGATGTAGAAACTAATTATTCCAAATATTCATCACTCGTGAATGAGGACCTTTAAGAAGATAATCAAATAATTTTTAAGGTGTTGCAATGTTCAACACAAATTTATCTTTTTCTACTAAGCGAGATCAAGCACGAAACTCTAAATCCTCAGCGGGAGCTTTGTCTCCTGGGCATTTTGCTTCTACAGCTGAAGGTCGCCGTAATGGCCCTGGGATCGATGGTCACATGACACCCAGAATTTCTGGGTATTTTGATAGGATAATTTATGTGATATTAAATCTTTGTTTGTTTACGAATAATAAACATGAAGAGATGAATATTTGCCAACTTATTCATCTAAAGACGTTATTTAATTTAAGAGCAGTGTGCTTGCATCATTCTTCATATACAATGAACCCGACAAACACACAGCACAACAAGTATAGGACGTAAGTGAATCTTTATTATACTGTCGGTGTTTTCCTAAATTTACCGTATATAATTAAAATATAAAAATGTTAATGCGTTTTTAAACGAACCAGTGGGATTGTAGAATTCCAAGGCAATTTTCGCCGACATTTAGCTGAGAACGGAAAATGCCCAGGGAACGAGATTGCCTCAGCTGGGTCTTTTCTTAAAATGTGCAATAATGCAAAAATACTGCCTAATAAACGAATGCTTTATTTCATTTGAATAACCACGCAGTAGCTCAGAAGAGTGATTTTCATTGGCTCGATTTGACAATTGCTTTTAATTATGTTTATAACAATGAATTGCTTCGTTCCAACCTCGTTCCCAGGGCTTCAGTGTGAGGACGAGGCGAGACACGAGGAAGCCCTGGTCTGGGCCGGTCACGTGACGACAAAAAATGGCAGTATTTGACAGCTACTCGTCAAGGAGTGGCGAGATATTCTTTAATGAAATATACAAGTCTTCGAAACAAATAAATAGCCAAAAGACTTCTCAATCGGTATTATTTATGTGTAGAGCGAAGTTTGGCACGAATCAGCTGAAATCTATGAAGATCCCGTCTATGTTTTCTAAGATATACCGATATTTCTGGAGATTTTCAACTACAGGCAAAGCTGCATCCAAGCTGCATCTAGGCGTCTCCATGCAAGTGGTGATTGACACGAAATTTCCTTTCTCTCGTCTTGAACAATTTAGTTTAAATTAAATATGCTCTTATAGATCTGACTTAGTTCAATATTAATAAACACAAATACAAAACCTCGCGTAACCTGTTTAGGGAAGCCTCACATATCGATTTTTTCCACGAGAAACGTCATATGTTCGTTTGGGGGTGGGGGGGTTGGCAGCTGTGACGTTTCTCTGTAAACATCATGGAAAAATTCGATAGTTTTTAACTTTGCAGAATATAAAAAAGAAAACAATTTGATACAAACAGCAGTCTATATATTCGTAATACCATACCTGTTCTATACCTATACATTTATATTATTACGCCTTCCTTGTGTTGAAAATACTCAAATTTCAAGAAAAACGCGCTAAAATTATCAATATTTCATGCAAAAAAGTTGTTTTGAGAAACGTTGAAAAGATGACATATTCCTCGCAGAAGCATCTCCAATAGCCGACCGAAAAAATAGTAGAAAATTAACTTATGTGTACTATAAGAACAAAATATCGATTACTATGTGTCACGTTTCTAAGGGGGGGTGGGGGGGGGGGTGTCCAGAGAAACGAACATATGACGTTTCTCATGGACAAAATCGATATGTGAGGCTTCCCTTACGCTGTACAGGAATATACGGATTCGCTTGTTTCGCCTGACACCAACACTTGCCGTTCAGGAGCAATGCTTGCCTACAAATTTTATCCCCTTCACAATCTTTGTTTTATTTTATCGTGTAGTCGCAATTTTCAAGTAATCGGGAAAACGTCTTACTTTGAAAGATTATTTTGCAAAACATACTCGTACACACAAGAATCATAAAAATACAAATGTTGATTGTTATTGTCAACTGTCAAGTTCAGTTATTTTTAGACAATATGGTGTTAG
>CACRXK020001993.1:16616-47377 GCA_902702795.2 Paramuricea clavata | reverse complement strand
TTGTTTGCGTTCCTCGTTTCGACAACTGATTATCCTCCCAAATAAAATGGGGCAGAGTATTTGCTGCAAAAGTCAGCTTTCTACAATCATCCACGGAATGAAAAGCTTGTTTGCAAATTCTGTGTGCCTGACTCGAATCCTGGGAATTCATATTGGTCCATACTTGTTAATTTGACCCAATTCTCCGATTTATTGAGGCATTATTCCTTTATTTTTGGATGATGATGCCCTCTTCCGCTTCTTTTTCGGGTTGCATTCTCCTTTCGCTTTATTTTGTCACTTAGTGGATTTTTTGCTGGATTCAGAATGAAGACATTGTGTGGAGCATCTAAAAACTGCTTTCCTTTCTCGGTAACTCTGTACTGCCTCCATACTCTGGTAAATGATTTGCATCTCGTAATGTTAAATTTAATGTCTACATACTCCAAATTAATTGCTTGTCGTAGCAGTATTGACCACCAACCCTGAGACCCTTTATCTTCAATTTGCTTAGAACCAGCAGAATATGTTCGTGTATTTTCCATGAGCTTCTGAAGTTCAGGTAGTGAGAATGCATCTCATTTGCTACCTTGTAACCATCCAATTACAACATCTTCTTTTATCCCTTCCTTATAAGTTTGCAGTTGCCCAAGGTCCAAAATAGCTTGCATAAAAAGGCTGATTGCTTGTGTAGCGTTGAGGTCTCTTTTATCTTTAACTCATTCCCATCCGGTCGAAAAGTAGCAATTTCGAGTGGTGTTGTTTCAAACGCTTATATCACTCAAACTATACATCGCACAGAAACAGAAATTGCATCGTTCGAAAGAGGAGGACTTCTGCTTTCCAACGATTTCATCCGGAGCTTGGTTAACGATTTACTTGCATAAATTTGCATAATTTGCAAATGTATTAGCGGTTCAAATTTCAAATATGTCAAAAAAAATTATGAATATGACTGAAAGACACGGTTATGATCTACAAGTACCCGAAGTTTCATCCATGTAGCGTAAATAGAAATATTTTTATTGAAATATTCCAATATTTCTTACTCTCCAAAGATAGTATACCACCAAAATAAGTCTGTGATACCCACAAAAGAACACTCAAATCATGATTAGCAAAATGCCTTTATTTCTACAATTACTACATACATTCTTAGATAATCATTAAACCATTGACTTTAGTTATTAGTGGCATAACCAGCCTCAAAATTTGGTCATGCTATTCAAATTTGAAATAATCACTACTCATTTGTTTAGAAATTGATTGTTTTCACAATCTAGAACATGAAAATATTTGCAAATAGCATGACCAAGTGTTGTTGGGCTGGCATCATCATAATTAGTAGTTATAAAAAAGTAATGTTTGCTAAAGCAGTAATGTTTGCCAAAGCACATAGTTGGATTATGTGAAAATATTTCCTTTATATTGTACTACAAAAGACCTAAGACTGTAACCAAACTGATGTCAGATCACCACCACGTCATACCCAAATCTGTTGCGATGAATATCTGGACTTCTTCCTGTATAAATTTCAAAGTCGCAATATAACCATTAGGATTGTCTGCAGCAACCCACAGATTTATTCCCCACATAGTAGGTCATCTAGCTTTCATGAACTGCCTAACCCCCAACCTATTTCTTGATTTGACAGTGTGTTTGTCTGCAACAACAATATTCTGTGACGGCTGGTACAGTTGTTGATGCAGTTTATTGCTGTAGTCTTAGTACAGGATCTACCATATTCACAAACGCCATAAGCGCTTTTGTACCTAACCCGAGAAATTATTTCTATTGCCCACAGACCATGATATAAGGTTTTTACACTCCAATAATTTTCAATCTCACTGTCAACCTTTAGCAAACCTGCATATTATACTAAAAGGCAATCAACCTCTCAAGGTTGGTGGACTGCAAGACCCTTCTTTATTAGTATATGGGGATAACTTTTGAGTTATTTGTATGTGGGCATATGTATTGGTATGGCCAGGAAACTACCCCCTGAAGCATTCCCTTAGTAAGAAAGAGTCGAATGAACTCAAGCTCCCAGTTCATTGAGCCGAATGAACTCAAGCTCACAGTTGATCGAAATGGATCCCGGACATGTCAGTGAGGAGCAAAATCTGGGAGAACATTTCTAGCGTCAGGATCATCATATCCGTCATGTACTATGGGGTCTAGTGGGGATGCTAGACAGGGAGCTTTCGAAACCTTAGGTCCTAATGGCTGGGCTTCCCTCTACCTCTACTCATCCCCCTACCTTCCCTCTGGGTTGGTGAGTGGGGTTCTCATGACTCATCAGAACTCTACTTCCCTGAGGCTATGAAACAGGAACAGCAGATAGGAACAGGATCAATATATTCATCAGTGCAAATAAAAACTTTTATAGACATGGTGCCACTTAAAATTATAATAAGAGCCAACTAGTAAGATATAAGTATGAATACTTGGCTATTATGTATGTAACAAACAACCAACATGGCTCAAGGCTCATTTTACTTCGCCTAGGAATCAGAGATTTTTATGCCTAAAACACCATAAATTTTCGTCAACAATATAAATAAGTACCATTTATATTTGTCAATTTCAGTATGAAACGATTATTTCAACACAAAAAAGCGATATGAGGACATACTTGGTCGTACTAGTGAAGCTATACTAAATACAAATAAATTTACTACGCCATGGCAACGGCAAAACATTGAAATAGAAATTGTCTAGAAATTATACAAATACTTGCCTTGAAACTCCAAACACGACTCCCAATGCCAGGTTGAAATACTTGTCTTCATACGGAGACATTCCATCATTACTAGCACTATCAGTTTGCAAAATAAAGCCAAAAACGTCTTCAGAATGCGATTCAAACAAAACTACAACACAATACATTTCAACGCTTGTGCGTTCCCGTGCGCGATAATCAGTAAATTGCTCTAAAAGATTTGTTTTTCTGCCTAAGCCAATCAAAATCCGTATCTAGGGTAAACAAACACTCCGGAAGTGATTCCTGCAGTCTTTTACCAGGAAACTGTAATGCTTTACCAAGAATTTGGCGTCCGAAGTTGGCCGAACACTTTCCAATCACAAGAATTGCCATAATAGGCTTAGATTATTTCGCAATTTCCCAAGACTGCTCCGAGCTATAGAATGGAAGATGGCAATTCTTTTGGTATATTTGTTATTATTATAAGTTGAAAAGAAGCAAAAAGACGAGCATTTGAATCAGGCGGAACATTCAAAATGCAACAGCAAAATTGATAATGTGTCATTTGCATAAATTTCACCGTATTGATCATTTCAAGGTAAGAAATTCGCTTGAAATTGAGCGAGAAACAATAAAATTATATGAATATTTCTGAATATATAGTATCGATCAAGCGGAATTTTTTGGTGGTATTTTCGTATGTCTACTGCAAATACTCGCGAAGTTCTTTAATAATTAATCTTCCCGTCATATACGTCGGAAATTAATATTGGCGGATCGAATTGAGTTAAAGGTTAAAACCATGATCAAACTAATTTTTGTCATATTTCACTTATTCAGGATATATTGAAAGCAATGGAAGTGTGGTGTGATCAAGAAACAGGTACGTTTTTATCACAACCATTACCATCTGCATGACTACCACCTCATCATGTCACTTGTGACAAAGCAACCCTGAGTAGAATAACCAACCAAGCTGTCATGCTCTGTCCTATGGTCGGTGGTCAAAGACAAGCGATTGTTGTGAAAGTCAAAGAGGTTTATCACACTGATGATGAGCTTGAAGTTGGAGATGTTGCTAGTGGAATTGCACAGGAACTGGCTAAAGGCATATATGAGGACGTTCGAGAGAGCTACTTATCCATTGAAGAATCCGTCGTCAGGGCTGCCTGGATGGGGACAGCTTGTGATGGACCTTACCAAGCTAGACTGTTTGCTTCAACACTGCAGCAATTGTTGGATCAAACACAGTACGATGATGTGTTCTTTTCTGTGTTGTGGGATGCTTCCCATTTTGTTGACCTAGCATTCTCGGATGTCTTTGAAGGGGAAGATTGGAAGTTCAAAGGATCTTATTCAACGCCTGGTCAAACGATCCAGCGTAGTTCATCACATCTTTCAGCGTGGGAAAATGCTACCAGCCAAGCATGTAGTACCAGATTTACCACATCGCAGTATGTAGAGTTCAAGAAACTGCTGGCTAGCCTACCACTCTTTGTTACTGTCGTTCCAATTGAAGTGTTCCTCAAACATTGATTCAATACATTACCTCGGGCTGGCCAATTCATTTCATCAAGTTCCTCGAAATATTCATACACTTCCTAGTATAATTGTAAACTTCCTGTTGAATAGTTTGAATGCACCAATCACCTTTTTGTTGTTTGTGTAGCTAACCAATCATAAATAGAAAGGAAGTGACCAGAAATGATCAAATTCTTGGAATTGGCTCTTTCACAGGAAGTGTATGAATATCTCGAGGAACTTGATGAAATGAATTGGTCAGCTTGAGGTAATGTATTGAATCAATATTTGAGGAACACTTCAATTGGAACGACAGTAAGACATTTTGAGAATTTCAGTCGTGTGAAATTAAAGAGTATATGATTGCAGGTGAGGATTTCGTCATGGATCTTTGTGGGGTTGTTGACATTCTACATCCTTTGATCAAGATGTTTGTGGAATTACAAAGTCTGAGTGCCCCTTCTTGGTAAGTGGTTACCTGGTGGGCAAATATTAAAGAGCACATGGAGCAGATGCAGGCCAATTTCTCCCTTACTGCCCCTACTTCCATGTTCCCCATCCTAGAAGCCAACATTGATGACATTCAGTCAGGTGAGTACAAATCTTGGGTTTCTGAATGATTTGAAGTAGTCGGTTGTACCAAAAAAGTAGCCGGCTGTGACTGAGTTAAAAAATCACGCGGGGAGGGGGGGAGTGCCTTTGCATGGAAATTTTAAAATTAACAAATCGAATAATATAGCAAATCGCAAATTAACAATCAAATAATATAGAATAAGTAAAAAGACAAAGTACAACTGTTACCATGTTAGATTTAGATGTCATTTGCATTTATACTTATAAGTGACAATGTCAAACTTTAATGTGCTACTAGTAGTTTTTACATTAACAACCGAAATCATTAATCAAATGATGTTATACTTATATACGTAATGAACTTCACTTTATCACTTCTTCTTTCTTTTGCTATGTTTGGTACTATGTATTATAATTATCTTATTGATCTTCCAAAATAAGTGATGTTTTTCTTGAATTCAGGGCTTGAATTTTATCGCGGCAATTGCCGTAGAGGGAGAACAAGATGCTGTGGATTACTGTCCACTGTGCATTACTATTTTGATACTTGAATTCAGATGTTGATCAAATTATCCGTAAATTACTATTTTAGTCTCAGTTTTCTTCGGAAAAAAAAACACTAAAGAAATACGTAAACATGTTTCTAGCTTTCTAAATTTTTATTACAGTAATTTGAAAAAATGCCATGGAATTGGAAACTGACAAAATTGCCATAGACAGCTGTTATGTTCTATGGCAATTTTTAACGCCATTGCCGTCAATTGATTTCAGGGAAATTCGAGGTCTACTTGAATTCCAATTGGAACATAACAAACATTGTGTTGGTTTGTTTGTACCTTTGCATATAAAATTTTTCCTGTGACCAGACGAAAAGTAGCTGGCAGAACTGAGTTGTTTTTCCAATTTTGAAGAGAACCATTTGAAGGACAAGTCTATCAATTTCAAATATCTTTCCTCATGGCAAGATTTTCTATCTCTAGTTACCGGTATATAACAGACATGTTTTTCCAATTTTGAAGAGAACCATTTGAAGGACAAGTCTATAAATTTCAAATATCCTTTCTTTGAAATTGATACACTTGTTCTTCAAATGGTTCTGTTGAAAATTGGAAAAACATGTCTCATATATACCGGTAAATATAGCTAGGAAATACATAAATTTTCAAGTTCCAAATATTGATATATTTAACTGCCTCACTTCGCAGTCCTATTACATAGCTTTCGCTTTGCATGATAAGCAAGCCACAAAGTTTATGAACATGTTTTCCTAAAATTTGTAATTTGACACATTTGAGTAAATGGCCTTCAGATACAGTATGTTGTCGAGTTTCGGGACAGTACCAGCATGAGGACAGTTCAATTTCATTGCAAAATTTTTCGTTGTAAACAAAAATAAAAAATTAGAACGGTAGGTTCCGATGATTCCTCGATATGTTGCGAAGATGTTGTGGTTTTGGCGCCTTTTTTAAACTGTTTTTCTTTGGAGCTTTAGAATTTTCAGTGAAGGTAAGTCAAAAATTATTTTTCTAAAATTGGGTAGTTTACAGCGCTGTAAATGTAGTGTTGCACTTGAAGAACTAAATTCTTAGAAACTCATCAAGAAAACTGCAATGATTTTCAACTAAAATAGAGATAGAAGGCTTAATTTTTATTTGAAATAAAAGATTGAGCCATTTTTCAAATATTGACGACGTAATGAGGTTTTGAATATTTATGCCATTTTTTCACGCCTTGTCGAGTATCGGGACGCCGACGTTCTGTTATCGGACTGTTATGCAAAAACGGAAAAACTTGGGAAAACTGTTTTTCATTGCAAAAAACGTTCAGGGAAATAAAAAATATAATATATTACATAGTTTAATATATTTTTAGGCTGCTACAGGATTCTAGTGCAACACAAAGTGTATTCTGACCCGTTCTCTTTGCAAAAACTGAGTTTATACTAGCAGAAATTGGCATTTATAATCGGAAAAAAAATCATTTTTTGCTGTTCATAAACTTTGAAATCTGCGTAAATGCTTGTTAACAATTTGAAATATATGCACATTTATTACAAAGAACAATATATTGTAATAACAATAAAAATGATGAATATGAGGTGGTCTTATACATTGAAAACAATCTATATTCTACAGTGTTATTTAGGTTTATACTGTACATCAAATTATAAACTTGGAGGGGGGGGGTGGGTGGGTGGGGGTCATGGTCGAGGGGGTGTTAAGTAGTTTTCTAATAAATAAAAGCCCTGCAAGGAAATGCCAATGATAATGAATTGCTCAGTAACACACGTGGTACAATAATGAACAGAAGAGAATTAAAACCATTTCGAAAAATTAATTGTTTCAAAAAAATGCATAAGATCACCTAAAATGTTGAAATCATGTTATAAAATTATCAATCTTAGCTACTGAGTACTATACATGCTCAGTACAAACAATCCTAAATGTAATTATGAGAAACGTAATTTGTGTAAAATTTCTCAGAAATTTCATCATGTCTGCACAAACTCAAGAAAAATCAGTGAGGTTTCAACAAGCGATGGTAGATGTGCGTGATCGCGGTATGAGTATTAGAGAGGCAGCTGCCAAATGGGAAGTTAAAAAAACATCTCTTCATAATCGTGTAATTGGTAAAGTTGAGTATGATCGAAGATCCGGGCCATCAAGTATCCTGACAAAAGCAGAAGAATCTCGTCTGGCAGACTGGCTGATGGAGGTTGCGCAACGTGGTTTTGGTCTCACCAAGGATGATTTGCTGGATGCTGTTAAAAAACTTGTTGAAGCAGACAAACGCAAAACCCCATTCGTCAATAACCGCCCAGGCAATCGATGGTATAGGAGCTTCATGAAACGGAATCCATCAGTTCGACTTAGAAGTGCACGCCCTCTGGAAAAAAAACGAGCCAAGATTTCCTCTAGAGATTTGGACCAATGGTTTTCTGGATATGAGAAATTCATCCATGACCATGGCCTCGCTAACTGTCCCGCCCAGATCTGGAATTGTGATGAAAGTGGGTTTGACCTCCAGGGTAGAGCTGGCAAGATCTTGGGTCCTTCTGCAGCAAAGGAAAAGCCATACAGGGTATTAACTGGCACAAAAGAGCATATAACTGTTCTACCATGTTTTAATGCGTGTGGACAATGGATGCCACCTTACATTCTTTTTGTTGGTAAAAGAATCCCGAAAACCTACAACCCACTGGATGGAGGTGTTTCCGGAAGTGTGTACTCAGTGACAGAGAAAGGTTATATGGATACCCCTACCTTTTATATGTGGTTCGCCAATCACTTCATACCCCAATTACCACCGCAAAGACCTGTTGTTCTGCTTGTTGATAGCCATGAATCCCATATTGATCTTGAAACATTCGAACTTGCAAAGAAGAACAACATTCACATTTTTGCCCTTTTGAAGAATGCTACCCATCTGGTACAACCAGCAGATGTTGGTCTCTTTGGTGCCATGAAGCAGACGTGGTACAAGCACGTAAGGATCTACAATCAGCAGAATCCAAATACTGACATCACCAAGAAGAATTTCTGTTCGATTTTCAAATCAACATGGGAAGAAGTAATGAGACCATCTATTTTGGTTGATGCATTCAGAAAGTCTGGAATTTTCCCACTTGACAGATCGAAAATTACTGATGACCAGGTAAAGCCATCACTTGTGTATAATACGTCATCTGTCTCAACAACGTCGCCTACATCTGCAACAGCTGTTTCACCATCATCAATCCCAACATCTTCAAATTCTGAACCTCCCACATCTACAGTGTTGACAGCGGCTTCAAGGGAAACCAATCCATCTGGGACAGCATCTTCTTCTCAGACATCCTCCGTTCCATGTGACCCCAAAAAATCAGCATTTGATGCTCTAGAGAACACACTTCAGACACCAACGAAATCGAAATACAGACGGCGTGTAGAAGAGGGATATGATTTGCCTGGTAGCCCCATATTCATGGCCTGGAAGCAACTGTACGAGCTGGAAGCAACTGTACGAGCCTGAAGAAACACAGGATAAAGAAAATCAATTAACGCCTATCATCAGTACAAATGAACACTCCAGCCTATCTCAATCTACTTCAATAATTCCAGTGACTCCACAGCCTTCAACGTCGTCATATTCATCAGTATATCAGACAACCTCGCATCAAGTTTCTCCAGTTCTTGATAATATATTAGTTTATCCATCTACTAGCGACCACACTAAAAAAGCCAAGAACAAAATCTCAGTCCCAAACTTTATGACAGGTGAGGCCTCAATGAAGATTCTCCTCGACGAGAAATTGAAAAAGTCAAGGGAACTTGCAGAAAAGCAGAAGAGATTAAGAGAAAGAGAAGAAAAGAAGGAAGTGGAAGAAAAGGAAAATGGAGGAAAAGAAAATGTTAAAGAAACCAAACAAAACAAATGCAAAACGGAAGGTTGCTAAAGTTCAAGAGAGGATGGAATGTGATGAGAACACATTCAAAATATGTCTTGCACAGTACATGCTAACTGACAATGAAGATTTCCCTTGGGTTATGTGTGATGGATGTAAATTTTGGATGCATATTGAATGCATTCCAATTGGTGTTGATTTAACTCCGATTGACGAAGACAAACAGTTCTTTTGTCATGACTGCACATATTAAATCAGAACAAAATAATGTTGAGTTTATAACTATATAATTTTATACAATGACTGAAATGTACAATGGCTAAAATGTTTTGTTAAGTTGTATGTAATAATAGACTAATAACAGACTACATATGAAGAGTGTATATTTAATATAAAAAAATTAGCACTTTATAAGTGTTATCTAATCAGTGCTGCAAAATTACCGTCCAAAAGAATTAATTACAAATAAAATTACTGTCTTTAAAATGTAATTAATTACTGATCACAATTACTTCTTCAGGAAAGTAATTAATTACAGTAACAAAATTACCATTTAAAAATGTAATTAATTACAAATTACTCAACGGTTATACACCCATAAATTATGTTTTGAATCGATCTATTTCAAAAACGTAAAGTTTATACGGTATATATACGGTAAAAATATATACGGTTTTCTTCGGTTTACACAAAAGGCACTCGAACGAGAGGTGGTTGTTGCGTTTACAACAAACACTAAAAAATGTATTCAATTTGGGCCATGGAGATTCCTCTTTTCCCGCGTTGAAATCCTGCACAGCGGCAGATTTACTGCCTTCTTGGTCTTGAAGGTCTTCCGATTCTTCTCCACTTATACAGTTGACTCTGGTTCACTGGGCCCGGCTGGCTCTATATTCTCTAAATCCACAAATTGTTGTCTACAACATGGTCTACCATATTATTCATTCGACGTTCAATTTTTCATATTAGCATTTCGCAGTCGTTCAACCATGGCGGCAATGTTTTTCACTATATGGCACTTATTAAATTATTATTAGTTATTAAATTATTAAAAGTTATTGAAAATTTTCCGGATTTAACAAAAATGGAAAACAAAGCATTTTTGAAAGCGTTTTTAAATTATTTGATCAAAGGAATTTGAAATTTTCATTCCTTAAAGCAAAAGGAACGCGTTCCTTTGTTTTGTAATTAATTACAATAATTCGTTCCCTTTCAAAAATGTAATTAATTACAGGCCAAAATTACTGCAAACGTAACGAGTAGCCTGTAACGCGTTACAATTGTAACGAGTATTCACAGCACTGTATCTAATATAATGACCAGCTTTTTTTGATTAATTAATATAATTATCCCAAAAGGGGGGCTTACAGGCTATCGTTTATTATGTTGTGATATAAATTCTCTGTTTTTCTTACCCAATAGAATGGTTAAAATTATTATTGGTAACGCAGTTGTGAAAGGATATCACATTTTCCAGATTCGACCTCCTCCTACTTTGTACCTTCCCGTCACTAAGGAATATGGTAACACCCATGATCCAAATGCTTGTCTTGTTTGGGTACCAGAAATTGGGTCCATACCACAACACATGATAAACATTGTGACTGATATTAAAAGAGGTGAAACTGTGCACACAATCGCCGGGCTTCCTATTGGAAGAGTACCAGAAGGGTTTTCGTTAGTCTTCACTGACTTACTAAGTTCGTCAGCCGTTGATAAAATTGAATGGTAATTAGATACATTATTTACTATTTACTAGTTAATTTCAATATTATGAAGTCAATAATCACTCAGATAAGACCATAGGGTTAGACAGAGCGATACACAGTCCTTGTACGTACTATTATTACAGTATTAACCAATAGTACAGGTATTAACCAATAAATGATCACATTTTGCAGCCTACAGACAGGAAAACCATGCCAAAGCTTCTACCCATGGCTGGCTGTACAAACATGTGGGGGAGGAGCTGTGATACCTTGCCAGTATCACATCTCTGTCAATAAAGCCAAAGATATGGATGATGTGCTTTGGAAAATTAGAGATGCCATCGACCAAATGGCAGAAAAAATAACATTGACCATAACTAAACTTTTGTAAATATATGTACATTAAAATGTGATTAAAGTTCAATATTTAGCATAAAAATTTAGCTTTCCTGGGCGTCAATTCACGATCATTTACTGCGCATGAGTTGCTGTCCATAAACTGGACAAGCTGTTCGGAAACTGGACACGAATGTTGCTCACGATTTTGATCAAATGTGCATAAAGTAAGAATGCTCTGGATTTTTGCTTTTAGTACATGTTTCCAAATGAATATTGCTATAAATTGTGAACGTTTCATCCATCTAGCGATCTTTAAAGGTGAGATATAGCGAAAAAACTACTTTGTGTCCCGAAACTCCACAACATACTGTACAAATGGAGAAAAATTTCATGTCCATGCTTGAAATACACTCTTTTGAAATGTGTTTTTATTTCTACAGAAAGGCAAGTTTTACCATATGTAATATTCGTAAATTTCAGGAAATTTAACATGCAATTTTTCAATTCGTTTTGTTAAATTAAAAATTATGGACGCCATGTTGGATTTTTAGTTCACTCCCTTCTTCTCCAATTTAGTTGTTGTTTGAAGAACGCCATCGCGAAGTAATATATCGGTAGGGAAAGAAAGAACAGTTTTATTGATAGTTATTGTTGTCATTGGATTATTAATCTTCAGAAAATACATTTGTAAGGTGAGAAACGTTCTAGATAAACGGTTGTTATGGGACACAGACTTGAAAAGCAATTTTATCTGCTTTGAAAGTTTGGGCAAATTTCGACTTGTTTACTAAGTGATTGCATAACATTATTTCACTTTGTAAAGCAATATTACATTTGTTACACTATTAATAACTCTGCACAAAATTTGACTAACAGCAATACACTGATAAGTTTATATCAGAACCCTTCCAAAACTTGTGAAACGATATGCTAATTTGCAAATGCTGCACAATCATGTATCTTAATTCGCAAGTTGTCTACGCTATTCAAGCGTTAAACATGTTGGTTTAGGCTTTTTAAAATTTACCATTGCCATCTTTCTTGCAAGTAACATATATTCTGACACTTTTTTCACGTGATAAAATTTGTTATTACATTGTCCAATGTGCCACTAGGCACAGAGTGTACAATATCACAACTAAGGTCTTGAGGGTCGTATACATAGCTTGTGCTTTCAAATTCCTTTTATTAAGTGCCATTAAAATATGGCAAGGGCATTTCCATGCAACAGAAATGAAATGCAAGACATATATAGAACAACATTTCTGGTTTTTAACTACAAGAACCTTTCAACAAAAATACTGTCTTTCCAACAGCAACTTCTCACACGTAAAACAAAGGAAACAACTGAGAGAGAAAAGTTTCTCTCATTGGCCAATTTATAATGTGCAAACAAGTGCTTCTGGTTCAGATCGTATAACTGCAATCTCTTCTGGCTTGACATTTTGGGCTGAGAATGCTAACTTCTATGTATGCCAGCAATGCAATTCAGTTATACCTGTTACAATGCCTTATATAACTTCGTAAAAAGGCCAAAGCCAAGCACTAGAAATAAATGTCAGTGTTTAAACTTAAGGTACCATGTGCCACGGTTTAATGACATCCCACGCACACTGTTAAATCTGTCTACTGAATGCATACATGCGCTTAGACCATTTCACCTTGATTGTGGCATATACAAAAGGCAAAGCCATGGCTACCATATCAAAACTGGAATGATAAAGTTAGAGGTTTCACAAAAGTCCGTTTTAGACAAAATAAGAGATCTCCCTGATAGTAACGACCGTAGAAAATTCCGGATTGCATATCAGTACCTCACCAACTCATCAGACTCCAGTTATTCTCACTTTATTCAATTACGACAACAAATTGTTGAAGGGGAAGGTCAGTTAAACTGCTTTGATTTTTCAGCTACTGTTGGCATTGAGTGCACCCTGTGGCCTAATATCTATCCTTTCACCAAATGGTGCGAGAGTACTATATCTGGCAAGCAAATTAGACTAAGTCCAAAGAAAGCTTTTTCTACAAAGGTTTTTTCTGAAATCACAGACTATGCTTTGCACTACGAACTTCTTCAATGGCAATATGACAGAGCCCTTTTTAAAGTTGTTAGTGGTGCAATTAATACGGCCTGTTTTAGCAATTGCTCGCCAGCAAGAGCTCTTGACACAAAACCTTTTTCAAAAACATACTGGCAATGGCAGCACAGATACCTACTCGATGCAGTAGAACAGTTTGGCCTTCCAGATGCGTTCATAACAATAAGCCCTTACGAGTGGTCTTTCCCTTTTGCAAAGTGGGTGTATTGTGCAAGGCAATCTACTGGAATGGGCCCAACACAGCTTGCAGCTTATGAGACATTTAACATTACACACACATTAGAGCAAGTAGTTCGAGGATATTTGTGTGGCAGCACTAGCCAGAAGTGGAGCCAACATGTATTCAATTACAACAAAATTGCCACAGAAAAGAATGTGAAGACATTCTTTTACTGCTTTGAGTTCCAAGAGAGAGGAACAGTTCACTTACATATGCTTGTCTGGCTTAAAAACATTACTAAGGCAGATCACCAACTTTTACGTGCGGATATTCCACATTCACATCCTGAATTAGCTTTCTTAGTGCAGAAACTCCAACCATCAGATAAAAAATCTCACTGTTTAAATCTTCAATACGAAGGAATCATTCTTTCGTTTTGAAAACGGCAAGCACGTACAACATCTCAAGCATCCCGCACAGGAATTTGCATGGCTATATTGCTACGATAATCCCAACATTTAAAATGTTGTATGGATTACCAGACAACTGACAGGGTTGGCATGCTGCTCCGCTATGTCACATCTTATGTCACATCTTATGTCATCAAGTTGCATGATTGTACCACAACTGACGGCATGTATTCTTACAAACTTGAAGGCAGACAAGCTGCAATGGGATATCTCATGCGTAATATGCCAGCTGAACCTGAAATGTGGTTTTTCCTTTTTTCTAAAAAAGTCGCATGGTGTGGTAGTCGAACAAAAATAGTTCCTACTAGTGAAAATGCTTCTAATGATAAGACAGTCCAGAAATACTGGAAACGCACTAAGCAGTGTGAGAACTTGACAATGGTTGAATGGCTTCGTCTCTTTGACACAAATAAAACAAATCCGAAAGCATACAAACAAGGTTCAACCATTGTTGGCACAAAAACATTGTCACTCTTCAACAAGGAATATTTCTTCCAATATGTTTTGTTAAATTTGTCACATACGAATGTCAATACTCTTCGTCACCCCAACCATGAACAACTTCCAAACCAACTACAGTGGTTTGCTGCAGCTCTTCATCACTTTCCTGAACTTTGGACAAGGGATGACAAATTAAAATCTTGGCTAATAACACAGGGCCATTGTGAGACTTACATAACGTCAATTTTATCATATATTGCCAGCTTACGTGACCTCCTCTATCTCTTTAGAATTCAAGTCATTCGTAATGAACAATTACAAACTGTGCAACAGTTTCCTCAAAGTTCATTTACCCTCAATAGCTACCAACTGGCTGTATCACATCACATAGACAAAGCCGTTCATTCAAGACAGCAATTTTACACTAATAACACTTCATTAAACTCCTATGAATACATAAGTGATAGCAATAGCAACACTGATAGTGAAAATGATGATCACACCAATTTCCAACAGTCTGAACAGCCAAGCCAACCAAATGTCATGAATGTTGATATGCCACATTGTCACAACAGTGACATTCGATGGGAAAAACCCATTCTTCTCATAGGAAAGGCTGGTTCAGGAAAAACAGAAACAATATCTCAATGCGTTTACAAGTATGTCCAAATGGAGGAAAATATACTCGTAGCAGCCCCAACTGGTTTCCTTGCTACTCTTTTTCGGGCAATTTTACCTGAAGAAGTAACTTGTGAAACAGTCCACTCTGCATTTCACATACCCATAAATGTGAACGAACAGCCTTCCACAAACTGGAATCTATCTCATTATGACATAATCATCATTGATGAGATATCCATGATATCAGAAACCAATTTCCAACATGTATTGGACACGTTGAACAGGTTGATTTTTAGACCAGTTCTCGTTGTTTGTGGTGACTACGCTCAACAGCAACCATTTGAAAAATTAACAAATCGCACAGTCAATGTTTCGAGTCCATTGAACAACCAATCGGTCCTAGCTTCTGCTTACAAGTACATCCTGAATGGACAACATAGAGTTGGTGATAGTGATTACTTAGAATTTCTCAATCACATTAGGCACTGGATACCCACTGAGGCTTTACTACAGCAAGTCCAGGAAGGACGAGTATTGTGCCCAGATGGAGTACTAGACCCACGGCGAGTCATCGAAGCATTTCAGGCGAATCCCGACTCAACTCTTTAACTTTTACTAATGACGTAGCTAACAAGCTAAACACTTTAATAACATCAAGCCTGTACACGAATGCCCAACCACTCGCTTATATTCAGTTAGACAGTGAAATGGACATTTCACCAATTTATAAAGGTATGAGAGTAATGATAACACAAAACCGTGACAAGGCACAAAATGTTGTAAATGGCAAGTGTGGAAATTTGCCATAATACCACTGTTATTCTCAGACTTCCAGGAAACAAGTTGGTTGCAACATATCCAGTAACTTTGGAAATGGGAAAAAGACTACCTACCCATTCCGTATTGGTTATGCTAACACAATGTGCAAAGCTCAAGGTCAAACATTACAAAAAGCCATTTTGTGGTTTGACAAAGATAACATTCCACCAGGCACAGCATATGTTGCCCTCTCCAGAGTACGAAAACTGACTGATGTGGTTTTCCTTACTCCTCTTAAGACATGCTTATTTAAGCCTGTCCCACACCCATTCTGAACCACAGTTCAAACATTTCCATTTTTCTAGCACAAACGAAATAACTATTCTTTTATATTCTCGACCATTTGCGAAATAATGTGTGAACAATCAATTATTGTGTGTTATGTTTATTCTATATTATCCTGTTGTTTATTCTATAATGACAGTATTATAATAATAAATTAGCAAGCCAGTTCACCATTATTGCCATGAAACTTTCAACTTCCACATTACATTGGTAGAAACCACGCGCAGTATTTGCATTTCATTCTGAATGTATATTCTCCTTATACCCACAGATGTACAAGCAAAACCGTGGTACTCCAGAAAAACCGAAAGCTGTGAGTTATTTCAATCAGTTCCCGTCAAATTTTTTAAAACCATATGGAAGAATGGATTCTGCCCCAGATGATGATACGATCTCGAGGAGAACAAACCCTATCTCCTGTGAATGGTTCCTACACCCATGAGTCGCCATGAGCTAATTTGCAGAAACCATGACCGAAAACTTGCAGTTGCTCCAAGATAAAAAAATTACAATGGTAAACACGTCCAAGATCGCCACAATATCCGACAGTGTTACACCAATGCTTCATGCACTTACTCATTTAAACACGAAAACGAAAGACGTTCCAACTAAACGAGACATCCACACAGTGATGACGTACCTCTATGATAATGAACAAGCATTGGACAAGTCGATTGAAGAAATGTTTGAAGTCAGCAGGGCAATGTTTGCCACTGCAATTCAGTACATGGTAGCAAGATCCATTATTAGTAAAGTTGGCTGACAAGCTGGCACTGGAAAACGAAAACACCAAACGTTCAAGACAGGAAAAGATGTGAAAGCTCTCCGTTGCTTCCTAGAAAAAGAATGTTTAGAGAATTGCCCACAGACATCGAGCGGAAGTTCCAACTTACACCCAAGACGAGCACTCCTCCAGCAACTACAAGCTGATGATAGTGAGGATGATCATGATGTGGCCCAACAAGCAACAACAAGCGTACGAAAGACACCCAAGAGGACCGTATCTGAAGATAGTGAGGCATCACCATCACAAGAAGTTGAAGAAACCACTGCTCCTAAGTGGACAAAATCCAAAAAGAGCAAGAGCAAAGGACATTTTGACTTATCAAATATATACAAAGATTCCATTACTAAAATTCGATTATGAAGACCCAATCAAAGTGCTCGGAGGCCGTACGCTTCCCGAAGACCCAGAATGGATGAAGAAGAATCGGAAAGTGAACTATCTTTTTCACTAAGTGACTGGGATACTTGGTTTGGCAACAGTGATGAGTCAGACGAATGAATTCAAACGATATAAACGAACATTAAATTCTTAAAGTAGAACCTGTTGTGTTTATGCACAGTACTTTACACAAAGACGTTTATATTCCAGCCGTTATGTTCTATCTCCAATATAAAGAGCTAAGATTGACCATTTTTTTATGCATACACTTAGGCCTCTTTTACTGTACACAAGCAAGTTTTATTTGCCTGTGTGTATGGAGAAATGTTGCAAGTACGTTTTTCTTTGACAAGTTTATTTGTTGCCATATTTCTCCATCACACACCGGCAAATAAAACTTGTTAAAGTAAAACTTGGCAAAGAAAAATTGCTCGTATAGACGATCTAGGCTTTAAGGCCTATACCGTCACCGATAGGCAAGGAACTCTGCTCCTGATTTAAATTTTCTACCATGTTTTGTAGCAAAATGTTCTAATATAACAAATTAACAGTTTTATTAAGATTTAAAACTCGCGCTGGCGCCGCGTCCTCAAATCGAGTGTGGTGTGGCCGTGTGTGTCAGCGTACATTTGTTCTAACTTTGTAGGTTTCTATATAGGACATTTCCATGTAAATAGAGATGTATGACGTTTGTGATTTCATGTTTTGTATTAACTTTCATCGATATAAATGTTTCTAAAGTTATCTCATGCAGTATCACGTAAAAAAATATAAAGAAAGTTGGCCGACCATTCTTGGCAAAGGTCTGACCAGTTGATCGGACATTTGTCCGACCAAAGTGAAATCGTTATAATCCACACTGATATTTATTGTAACTGGGTTTAGATATCTGTTGGTCATTTATTTCTATAATATTATATGGCATTATGTAGAAATAAAGAACACAAATAATTAGAACATTAACAAGTGTATAAATGTAGGTTAAAAGCCAAGGGAGAGGTTTTTATTAAACTGTGAAGTTTACAGTTTAATAAAAACCGATACCCGCGGCTTTTAACTTGTTTATATACTCATCAGACCATATTCTTTTGAATTTTGGAGGTTTTCTTCATTAAAAATTCAAGCTATATTAATTCAATGAGAGGTCGCTGTAGTTGTGGGACGAAATAACTAGGTGTAACATGCGCATTAACACGCTTTAAAATGTGGTTAAGCATGCGCAGTATATCATTTCACATCCCACAAGCAAAAGAGCAGATATTACTGTATAAATTCCCTGCACAAGCATGTTTGATGGTTGACCCAGCTAGTCCTCGTGCGCCGAATGATAGATACTCTTACCTAATGGTAGAGTTTTGACAGGCTCTGAGGTACACGGCTGTTGTCTCTTTCTCGACTTAGAGACGTGCAACATTTTCTAGTCGAAAAGGAGATGTGGGTCTTGAGTTTTCCTGCAAATTCAAGTCCCGAATTCAAGACTCATGCCAGGTCTTGAATTGAAAATGTAAACCAGGTAACTGGTTATTATTTTTTCGTAATAACTGGGTAGCAGGTTATTACGGAAAAATAATAACCTGGTAGCAGGTTATTACGGAAAAATAATAACCTGGTAGCAGACTAGCAGGTTATTATTTTTCCGTAATAACCTGCTATCCGGTTATTATTTTTCCGTAATAACCTTCAACCCCGTATTTCCCCCCGGAGAAATCAAATACCACCGCCTGCTTTTAGATTGAAGGTTATTACGGAGGAGTTAAAAACCGACAAAATACAAAAGAATATGGTCTGATGAGTTTGTAATTGTAGATGCTCTATTTTCAAAGTGGGATCAAGCATTTGAAAACCTGTTAGGTTAAGAAATTTTAACTAAGATAACCCTGCCTCGTCCCCAGGTGTATTTATGAGTGCGGTCGTGAGTCGCACAGTGGGCAAATGGGAAAGCGGCAAGTAAAAAGTGCACTCGTGCCAGCCCATCATACCTTGCGTGTGCTTACCACCTTTCCAAAACGTGTGCCTGGAGACGAGGCAGAAGGATGAGATGACTAACAAATTTGAGGATAATGATTGAGGAGAACTCTCAAAATGCTGGAAAAGCATTTCTGGGGACCCCCCCCCCACGCAAGGACAACTGCAACCGCCGTGTAGTGCACCGCGGTCACCAACTGGTGCACAATTATTTGCGTAAAATATACTGGCGCAAATATTCGGCGTGACAAATACGAACTTTCCAGTATGGGACCAGATATACAAAAATAAAGTGGACATACAGTTGCATAGGTCTAATGTTAGGTCGGATGTAAATACATTTTCACTCAATTATTCCATCTTCAAAATCCTTCAACTCTACGTAAAGAGACTGAGTTTCCATTCCACTGTGTTCTTGAACTTCCATTGTACAAATTGTGGTGGGAGACAATCCTTGAACAATAGATCTCAACAATAGCACCCATTAATTTGCAGTGAGAGCAATGTCAGTGACTACTATAGACTATAGTAATATAAAATAGTCCAGCCTGTTTTCTGTGTTAATTGTAGTTTATACCTGCCAGTTGATAGGAGCAATATAATATGTCAACAGTTGTAATATAATATGTCAACAATGGGCTTGCTTCTTAATTTACCAGCGTAATGGTATATTAAAATTCAAGATCTGTGTAAGCATGTTTGAAAAACGTATAAACAGGTTTATAAACACACTTTTAAAAACTCATTAATAATTCATGAAGCAATTATCCAATAAAACCTAAAACCTTTAAACCTAATAAAACACTCCTGCTCGTTTTTTAAATAGTACATAAAGCTATACAGGGTGTCTAAGAAAAATGCTATGGAAATTCAACAGGTTGTGGTGCATCATAAATGTGGCTAAACAATTCAATTTTTACAAAGGATGAAAGAACAGTTATTTAACTTTTTAATGATACTCTTTAAATCTTAACAATGAGAAATATGGCTACATGCCTGTCAAACACGCGTTGCTTTTGAATTGATTAACTTTGCATAATTAATGTATTTTAAATTCTCAACGGTGGATGATTGTGATTTTGACCAGCAACTTTTATTTGATGAGTATGTGGCCATTTCTCAATGTTACAGTTTAAAAAAGGTATCATAGAAAAGCTAAATAATAGCTCTTTCGTCCTATGTAAAAATTGAATTGTTTACCTAAGTTTGATGCACAACAGTCTGTTGAATTTCCATAGCGGTTTTGTTGAGACACCCTGTATATGAAGCCAGGGGCACACATTAGGGAGTATGGGTGTGGGAGGGTGTGACACCCCCCATGTTTTATGAAATATGTGGGTCTGGCTAAAATCTTAAAGGCATTATCATTTTGTGTCAAGAAAAAGAAATAGGTGTGGACATTTTGGAAATGGAAATTACATAAAAATAACAAATGCATACACAAACCAAGATATCAATCATATACTGGCAGCAACAGTTCAGCCAACGTAATGCGATCAGATTACCTCGAACCCTGCAATGCAGTCAAAATGCGCATTGTTAGTTTTGTCACAGAAACTGAAAGTCTGAAACACCCCCCCCCCCCCCCCCAACAGGCAGAAGGACTGCCCCTGTGAAAAGCTGAAATCCTGGCAGAATGGGGGGGGGGGGTACGATGTGTGAGTAATGATACCCATTTCTTCTGTCTACCAATTAAAGTTGTAGATCCTAAGCGCTTTCATGTCAGAAATAGTTGACAACAAAAACAACAGCATTTTTGCACAGATACAAGTATACTTATTTATATAAAAAATGTTTGTGACTGCATGGCACAAATACAGCACTCTGGTGTTCCATCAGTTTTGGGTGGGCCTTTATAGATTGTGCTCGGCAACTTGTGAGCAACTTTTGACTGTTTGAGCACCAAATGAGCAACTTTCAACCTTTTTAAGCACAGAATGAACATTTGGGGATATAAAAGATTAAATCAAATATTTAATTTAATGAAATAACAAATTTTGACAATAAAGAATGTCATAGGCCGTAGTAATCTTTGTTAATGTGCGCCCATGAATGCTATGGGACAATGGACTGCAGTAATTATTTAAAGATGCCTGCGAACAACGATTGAAACTTACAGCGTTATTCAATGAGATGTAAATAATGAACAAAAAAGGATAAAATTGCATATTTTCATCCATGGCAGAGCACCACCATTCAAGCGAATCTAACTCCTCTGATTCTGACATTGAAGAAACCGATGTTATTGATCCAATATTGGTAGCCACGAATGCTGGAGCAAGCCTAACTGTTCCACAAAGCGCTTCAATTTCTCGTAAGCGAAAAATACATGTCAACCAAGGCAAATACAAAGGAAGAGGAAGCAGTTTGTCTGCAGTCAAGAGTGTAAGTACTTGGGACAGGTTGAAGGAATATCCAAATCAATATTTGGCAGTGGTGAGTGAACCCTCCGTTGTAATGCCTGTAGTGAAATGCTTTCCTTGAAGAAAAGTTCACTTGACAAACACGTCAAGTCAAGCAAGCATACCAGAGGAATTTCTCGTATTTCGAAAGATAAGAAAGAGAGCCAGTCAATCTTACAGTGTTTGCAAAGAATTGATACGCAAGATCATGGAAGCGGGTCGACTTTACCACAAGATATGCGACTGTTTCGGTTTGAGATAGTTGAGTGTCTTCTTTCTGCAGGCATTCCTTTATCAAAAGCTGACATTCTTCGTCCTATCTTAGAGAAGTATGGTCACAGATTAACAAGTTCCTCCAACCTTTCTGAGCTTATCCCAGCAGTGCTGGAAAAAGAAAGAGAAAAAATCAAGAATGAGCTCCAGGATATCAACGAAGCATCTATCATCTTTGATGGAACTGCGCGATTGGGTGAGGCCCTCCCTATTATAATTCGGTTTGTACAGGGAGACTATAAACCTACACAGCGCCTAATACGACTGGAAGTGCTTGCAAAGTCACTGAAGGGTGCTGAACTTGCTCAAAGGTTGATGTCGTGTCTTGCTGTTGAGCATAAATTTGGACCGAACATGCTAATTGCTGGAATGAGGGATGGAGCGTCAGTTAATGGAGCTGCCTTAAACCAACTGAAATTTTTCTATCCCAACCTAATGGACATTGTGTGTTTTTCGCACACAATTGACAATGTTGGTGCGCATTTTGTGTTTAGAATCCTGGATTCATTTACACAATATTGGGTTAATCTATTTGCGCATAGCTACAATGCTAGTCTTATTTGGAAGGAGAAAACCGGACAGTCGACGCGTTCCCATAGTACTACTAGATGGTGGAGCAAATGGGAAATTCTTCAACAAGTTCTACTTTGCTTTGGATTTGTAGAGCCTTTTCTACAAGAAAATCAGGAATTGTCCAAGGCAACTCGACAACACTTGCTGGAAATTTTTGATGATCCCCAAGATGTCCAAGACCTATGCTTGGAGCTTGCTGCAGTAATTGATGCTGGGGTCCACTTTGTGAGTGCAACGTACTATCTCGAAGGTGATGGGCCCCTAATTTTTTCGTGCTATGAAAAGCTTTCTGCAGTTTCTCGTGTAGTAGCTGTTCAACATTATCCTAATACCGAAGCAGTTGCTTGTGAAATTGCCAATGGTAATCATGAAATGTACCAACAGCTTATAGCTCAAGCGAAAGCATGTATTCAACCAGGACTTTATTTCTACCAACAGAAGTTCAGTGTACAATTTCACAGTACAGTTCGAGCTTTCAAGGCTGCACGACTCTGTTGCCCCATGCAAGTACAGCATCTAAACCCAACAGCTGCCTCCTTGGAAGAACTTAGAAACTTCCCATTTCTTGATGATGACAATGTGATTGCCAACTTAGCACAAGAGCTGCCTAATTACCTTGCTGCAGCAGATAGTGTAACCATGACAGATGATGATGACAAGTTGGCATGGGTGGGCAGGCCACAGCGAGACTCTTCCCAACTGGTCATCTCTGGTTAAGAAACTGTTGCTTCTTCAACCAAGTTCAGCTTCAGCAGAAAGAGCTTTCAGCCTTATGAACAGTGCGTTCAATGCCCAACAAGACTCTGCCCTTGGAGATTACTTTGAGGCCTCAGTTATGATAAGGTACAATAGTGCAAAGAGATAGTAAGCAATACAAACTACCTACCTACAGGGTGTGTAAAAAGCGAGACATTTAGAAGTCAGAATTAACCTAATACCTTCAGCAATTTCGCTTTGTTTCACATATATGAATACAAATAGAAGCTATCTTAAATGCCTAAATGTATAAGATTGTGTGTTTTTCTGAATATTCTGAATTCTAAAGTCTCTGATACACCCTGTATAAAGGGCACATAGCACATAGGGACATTGTATGATAGCACAGACATAGCTGTGTGAAATAGATTCCAACTGCATATATTCATTAGACACTGAGCTTATTCAAGTGTTTTAATATTATGTTCTATTACTATTACTATTACTCAAAGTTTAAATTTTATATTCTATTAATACTATTATAGTTCTAAGTAAAACTTATGTTATTTTGTGTTGTTTATCAATAATAACGTTGCGACAAAGCTAGCAACTTTTTGAATTTTGGGAGCAACTTTTTGAATTTTGGGAGCAACTTTTTTCAATTTTGGCAACTTTTGAGCAACTTTTCCCCATTTTTGTGAGCAACTTTTGCTCAAATTGGTAGCACAATCTATAAAGGCCTAGTTTTGGGACCTTGTTTATATCTAATTTACATTAACAATATAACTGATGACCTAGAATCCTGTCCTTTTATTTTTGCTGATGATACTGTCCTTTTCGAAGTTGACGATAATCTGACTGGCTTTGCAGAACTATTAAATAATGATATAAATAAGATTTCAAAATGGGTGGTTGGTGACAATGAACCCCTCAAAAACTAAATCTGACATTTTCCAACAAAAAAGAGAAAGAAAATCAACCAGTACTTTCAATGAGAGGCTGTCCTCATGGGCGTACTGGAAGGAAAAATTTAGGGGGGCAGAAAGAAATTTGCCCAACTTTTCCGGATTTTGCCCGACAAGTACCGTGCCCCCCCCCCCCGCCAAAAAAATTTGGGCCAGTGTACCATTTTAGGGGTCAAAAATTTTTTCCAGACATACCAAAATTTTCTGGAACCTAACAAAAATTTTCAAAAATCACTAAATTGACCACAAAATTTACAGAATTTGTCCCATTTATTTTTTTAATAAACCAAAACTGCCCGACTATTCAGCGAATTTTGCCCGACTGCCCAACAAACTGGGGGGGGGGGAGCTGCCGCCCGGTACGCCCATGGCTGTCCTATTGATGAAGTTGTCTCGCACACTCATCTGGGTTTGACTTTTCAAAGTAATATGTCTTGGAATAAGCATATTTTATCAGGTTATGAAAAGGCATCTCAATAATTAATATGTTAAAGCCATTGAAGTTCAAAATTGATAAATCAACTCTCGCTTGTATATATAAATGTTTTATTCGGCCAACAATGGAGTATGGCAATATTATTTGGGATAATTGTACTGCCGGGAATAGTGAGTTACTTGAAAGTGTTCAGCATCAGTCATCTAGAGTTGTTACTGGGCCATTAAAGGCACTGGTTCGAATAGTCTTTGTCTTATAGAATAGTCTTTGAGCATAAGAAGAAAAATTCACAAATTATCTTATTTTTATAAGATAATTTATAATCGTACTTACTAAAACATCAAACGACCCACAACATCCCGAAAATTACCTTCAGTTGCAATTTTGCATGACAATAAACAATATAAGTTATTGTTTGTGGATACACCACATATTTTATTATTGCAAAGCTTTCGATCCTAATCCCTATCTTCACGCGAACCGGTGTGATTTAAAACACGGAGAATAAACGAGCTAGTAAGGGTTACTTTGGTGCATAACATTCGGGACATACACCACTGTACTAATAAATATATTTACTTTCAGTAAAATATGAAAACAATATGAACACAAAAGCAAAAATAAATGCAAAAATTAAATGAAGCTTGCGCAGACGGCAGAACAACACGAAGACAGACGATGTTCGTAATGACTACAGAATTTCTCACATAGTGCAAAAGAAATTAAAGATCTGTTTTTAATGACTAAAATATTTGGCCGAAAAATATTGATAACTATTTGGAGTTGTACACACCAAACACACCTTTTTCATCCGACATGTTTAATAATCAACATGTGATCAAAATTGGCGGGAAATGCAAAAGTTGCACATGGTTTTGGATTGTTGTGGCTGGTTTTGGGGTCGTTGTGGGGTCGTTGTAGATCGTTGTGGGTCGTTCCATGTTTTAATAACTACAAATTTATAATTATGTTCCTCTATATTTAATTGAGCTTTTACCAAAATTGGTTAATGAAAGATCTTATATTCTGTTAAGGTCGTGTCATAATACTGGTCAATATAAGTTTAGAACTAAAAAATTTAAGAAATCATTCTTTCCTTCCACAATTCTCTTGATATAGACATTTGAAATTCAACTTCTCCTTCAAACTTTAAGTTGAAAATAAATAAGATTTATCATCCGCTTTGTTATAACAAATGGTTAAATTTTTCTCTTACAAGGAAGGTTTCTGTTTTACATACAACACTAAGATTAGGTTTTTGTGCACTTAATGACTATTTGTACAGAATTAATTGTTGTAATTCTCCTTTATGTATATGTTGCCATAAAAATGAAGCAGTTAAACATTATCTTTTATCATGTCCTTGTTTGATAACGTAATGATCAAACTTCTTACCTCTGCTGCACAAGTTTTTGTGGAAAAGCATGGCTAATGAGCAACAACAATGGAAAACGTTTATTGAACGGTTCTGTTCAATTACAGCCAATTCCGTTTGACTGTAAAACAACTTCCGTTCAGAACGCGCGTTTGTGACGTAAATTTTTGACGTTTCCACGGCCAATTTTAATCGTTGCCAAGGGGTGGGAACAAGATTTTAAATGTAAACAAGTTCGATACGATGTGGAAAGTGAATAAGAAAGGCAGATCATACCCTTTGGGAAAGGCACTTTCCCTTGAAAGAAGGGTTAATATTGTGGACAAAATTCAAAGTAAAGGAGGAGACAAACATACAGGAATTTTCCTTGGCAGATTTACTGATGTAGCAGACAAGCTGGGAGTGACAACTGCCACTGTTTCAAAAGTATGGGAGCAATACTGTATGACGAATGATTTGGCGCCGAAGCGTGGAGGGGGGAATAGAAGAAGTTTGTCAGACGGGGATCTCCAATTAATTGAAGTCTTGAAAAGAAGCAAACCTTCAACAACGTGTTCAGAACTCGCTGAATGCTTAACGAGTTCGGCATCTTCCTGAAGGTTGGACATTGAATACATCACTTTGCAATGCTGTTCAGAAAAACCTCCCGAGTGGTCCATTTTCATTCAAGCAAATTACTACTGTTCCACAAGAACGTTTTACCCTAACCAATATGGCATACACTCAACTTTTTGTAGATTACTTGCATGGCAAAGATCCATACACGCTCAAATATTTTGACGAATAATAATGGCCACGCACCCGTAGGACAGAGGGCTGTTGAAGTACGTAGATACAGCCAAACCACTAATCTTACTGTTAACTTATTTTGTGGTTTGTCCGGTGTCGTGTACGCGAACACTGTGAACGGCCCCTCGAATACTATTGAGTTCCTTCGATTCTTTGAAGAAGCATTCAACTCGATAAATCCTAATACCGGATGACCATGTTTAGAATTCGGGGACGTTATAATTATGGACAATTGTCCATTTCACCACAACGAAGGCGGCGAGGTTTTGGAAGATTTCCTGAACGATTTAAATGTTGAACTAGTCTATATGCCTTGCTATAGTCCAGACTTTAATCCGGCTGAATATGTGTTTGGCAAAATAAAAACCTTGTTGAAATATAGATTGCAGGATTTAACTAATACAAATCTGGTTGAATCTCTTTACACCGCCATAAGTTTGGTAACTGTTGGGGACATGCGAGAGTTTTTCAGAATTACTGGTTACTTAACAGTGTATATTTTTCAGGTTTATACACCTTATGAAATACTGTAGAGTGTATTGGCTGAAGTAATCATACCCTCAGTAATCCCAGAACTGTTATTAGTAAATAATAAATTGGATTATTTACTGAAGGCTCTGGAATCCAGGGTAAAGTAATCGCTGTTACTGTATTAAATCTATTGTTGTTAATATAATTTCTGTTTGCATTCACATGTACATCATACTACATGTATTATTATTAAATATCGTCATCATTTACTGTAATATTGATAATATTGACAATATTGTATTGTAACTATATATAGTTTTTGTACATACATTTTATACAGTAAAACTTCCGAAACTTCGTTTGTAACACACATTCAATTAAAGTGCATATGTGATATGACACAAAACTTCAATCAAAGTGCATATGACACAAATTACTGGTAAAGTGCTTAAAAAATTCAATTGCTGTATAAGCAAGTTTTACAAATCAGAATACAAAAATATTTTTAGAATACAAAAAAAGGTTTTGCAACAATATAAATTGAACATTCCGAAAAGCTTACCTATAAACAAGTCTGCTATACTATAATACTGTAATTTGTGTGGCATTTATTAAAAAACCTATGATTTATTACACTAATATGAACAGTGTGTTTATGTGTTGAACATGTTTCGTCAACAAAAATACTAATATACCCATGACGTGTTATTTCAAAAACGCCTAGCCCAGGCGTTTTTGAAACGATCTACGTCATTTGTATATTAGTAACCTGGGCGAAAGAATATCAAGAGTATCAAAACTGCTATAACAACAAACTGAAAAATTTAATATATGGAATGTTTTCAAATCACAGTATGTATTACAAGCCATTTGTGAACAGCTGTTACTGTACAACATATATGACAACTAGCGTTAGATGATCACAAGCAATTATACTTATGTGAATGAGAATAATATAATATAAATGGTAATATCAGTAAACACCAACGCAACGTGCAAGAAAGGATGAAAATCATGAATGCCATAGCAAGCTCGATAATTGGGAGGGGGATATTCATATATTCGTGTTCACAGACCATAAAAACAGTAGATTTCAAAAGAAATTAATAACGCAGAACACAAACATATGAATACGAGCCCTCCCCAATTATCGAGCTGGCTACGGCACTGAAAATGAGACGAACTAAATATAAAGTTTATACTACATCAGTTTCGATCGTTTTATGCGTGGATCAATGTCCTTTCCGCTGCTGAAGTTGTAACAAAGCAGCAGTGGCATTTGCCTCAAATTCAAGATCTGCGTTTGCAATTACAGGCACGTCATTAGCTGTGGCCTCATCCTCGGCCTGATTATTAAAATCACTGTCCGCCACGGTGCACTGTCCCATACTTTCCGATTCCATTTCCTCTTGTAGCTTAAGAGCTAACTGTAAATCCTGCGTCTCCTGATGTGATGCAGAAAAAAAAACTGGCATTTGCCACACCACTTGAGCAATTACTTGAACTATTTGGTTTCACAATTGTGTGCGTCGAAGAGACTGAAGAAGAAAAACCTTGTTTGAGTTTTTTTTCTTTCGTTTTAATAGTATCAGTCGGGAAAACTATACCATATTCATTAGAGAGGAGGCGTTTCTGTGAAGACATTCGATGATCAGTTGAAGAATTAAAAACAACGCTGTGAACAAGAGCCATGACGTTTTCTCTCGACGACAGTCTTCCTTGCAAGTGTTTTTGAAGAAGAGCAACGTCTTTGTTTAAAACCACCCAGTTTCTACGGCCAAACGAAGTGTATCTATCTGGATATTCTCGTACGATACAATCCTCAATTTGCTTTGAAGCAGATGATAACACTTTCTCGGTTACACGTTCTGCATTTTGAACTTCATTTCGTGCAGCAATGAGAGTTAGTTCGAGTTTAGCAACTTCTCTCTGCAACGTCGTAATTTCCATTTTCTCGACGCCATGTTTTGAAGTAATGCCACAAGAGTAAGGTGATTTGCATGGACTGTACTCGCATCTCTTTTTCATGTGTCCAAGTTTTAAATGACAACTCCCGCACGTAACCTGATTTCCATTCCCTACTTTAGCTCTGTTTTGCTGTAAAGCGGTGTTAATTTTATTTTCGCGAATCAAGAGTTCTCGCTTTTTAATTTGTAACTGACGCTGAATATCGTCGACAGCTTTTTGTTGTTTCTTGGCGTACCTTTCTAATGGCAGCATTACACGCGAATTGTTACTCTTGGCCTTGGGCTGAAATGTTTCGTCGTCTTCAAAGTCGTCAATGTCGTCGGGATACATGAGTTCATTTTGATCATTGGTCGAGTCAGATAAAGCGATCAATCTTCTCACGCGAGGCTGCTGGATTGTCAGTAGAGTAATTTGACCATGACTTTGACTCGTATCAAAATCGATATTACAATGTTTTTCGTTCATTGACTCAAAAGATGGGGCAGACGGCAGGCCAGGTGAATCAAATGTGAAAGCCTTAACGGAGATTGTTTTTTCCTTCTCTAAGAGTCCATTTATCTGGAAAGTAAAGTATGACGGAGACAAATCTACTTCAACATTGTCTTCAAAAACTGTCAGTTGCAAAGATGAACCGACCTTGTCAAGGTGTGGAACTTCGGAGATTAAACGTGTTTTGAATTCTTCGTAACACAAATTTATGAGATCCTCTTCTCTAATAAATATTGGGGTGATCCTTTTAGTAGTATAATAGTCGTAAATAATTTTAATTTTTACCAACGACATGATAAACAGTCAGAAAGTCCAGAGAATGCGAAAGAACTGCAAGCCTTCGAAATTTATAGAATCTTGTTCCCGCCCCTTAGCAACGATTAAAATTGGCTGCAGAAACGTCAAAAATTTACGTCACAAACGCGCGTTCTGAACGGAAGTTGTTTTACAGTCAAACAGAATCGGCTGTAATTTTTGATGAAAATTGTTTATTATTCGGTGCTGTCCAACGTTTTATTTTAGATACTTGTCGCTTCTCCTAGCAATGCTTTGTGTGTGTATGTGTCTTGTTGTTTCTGTAACACTGTCTTATTTTGTTGTTTATTTATACAGAGTACTGTACTTAATATATGTGTGTTATTTTGTGTAAATACTTTTATATATCCTTTTTTTTATATATGTGAGCCCCCTAGATAAGCAAGGCTTTTTGGGCAAACATTCAAATAAAGTTTATATAAAAATATGGCACCCTCTTTTACAAAAAAATGTTTGAGAAAAACTACTGTATTCAGTGGCGCCGTGGCCGGGGGGGGGGGGGGCCCATGGCCTCCCCTATTGTGGAGACCCGTCGGAAAATTGGTGAATGTTGTTGGAAATTTTTGGAAAATTGTCAACGTTGTTGGAAATTGTCAAATTTTCCGAGGTTGGTATATTCGGAAAATTTTGGATAAATGAAGAAAATTGGTGATGTCCAGAAAAATTTTAAGATGTAACGAAAAATTTCTGGTATGTCTGGAAAAATTTTTTGACCCCTAAATATGGTACACTGACCAAAAATTGGCGCCGGGTTGGCGCCGGGGGGGGGGGGGGG
>CACRXK020001993.1:0-16596 GCA_902702795.2 Paramuricea clavata | reverse complement strand
GGGGGGGGGGGGGGGGGGGGGGGGGGGGGGGGGGGGGGGAGGTCACCCAAAAGAAATTTCAGTTTGTCAGAAAAGTATTGCCCTTGGCCCCCCAAAAAACATGGGTCCCACGGCACCACTGACTGTATTGTTCATGAAGTAATCTTGTACATCATTACCTTAGGCTGGTTGTCATAACTGACTTGTGATGGTGCTTTATTAAACTCATTTCAACCTTATAGTATTCCAAATTATACATTTGACCATTGGTTCATTAACATTGCTGATAGTTTATTACGGCACTTACTTCAAGACTTGAAGGTTTGCCTTCAATAAGATCTTGCTGTAATGGCTTATTATATATCTTGCACTGCCCAGCCACCATCCTTGACCCTTCTTGGGACGTCAGGTGATTTTAATGGGCAAAATGCTGACTCATCATATCCACTGTTTGCTAATTGTGGAAATGTCAACAATAGCTTGTCATGAAAGTGGGAACTGTCTCCATCACTATTAAATGTAATGACAGCATCTTGGGTCCAAGCATTCAACAATGCTGTTCTGTCTTTTACTGAAGTTGGCAGCTTCTCTGCATCACAACTACTGATACACAAATATAAGGGAACATTGAGACTTTTTCCACTTATAATTCCCTTTACCAGACTGCTTAGCCCTTGCATAATTGAAGAGTCTACGATGTTCTGCTGCATTTTGCCCCACATTCAATACAGAAGATGAGGTAGAAGATTGTGCCACAGACAGTGATGGGCTTTATTGGCTTGAAGGAGATTCTAATGATTCTGAAAAACAAATTAAAAACAATATGATAGATAAAGTAAGTATACAATGTTAACATACCATGTACTGTGCCTTGTATACTGCATTACTTCAAGTTATAGAAATTTGAGGCAGAGAGGCCCTAATCCCAATATTCCCACATTCCACACAAATAGCATAAGGTCCCCATCCAGGCGATAGATATAAATATGGGGTCTTACCTGTCAAGAGAAAAGAGTGTTAATTATAAACTAAAAGTCATACATTATTTTAAAGATAAGCAACAAATAACTTAAAACCAAATTACAAAATTTAATAGCTTAATGTTTCGTTGTTTAAAAACAAAAAAAATTAAGGGACCGGTCATAAAGTATGTGTACTGGGGGGCGTGGAGGGTATTCCAAAATTCTACCATAAAATTTGGCACACCCCCCCAAAAAAGTGTCGGAAAATATTTAATACCCCCCTCAAAGGAGATTAAATGTTTCTTACCCCCCAGCGCATCCAACTAATATTTTATGCTTCAAGTTTGGATTTCTTGACATTGGTATACATAAATCGATCATTTTATGATGTAGTCTCTGCAAAGTGCGTATTTTTATCAAGTATATCGGCCTTCAATTGGTCAAGCATGGAGCACTTCAAAATGGCGGACTCTGATGAACATAGATGGTGAGTCTAAAAGATAATATAATACATTCTACCACTTTAATGCGTTGACCATTTGAGCCGTAGCATAAATGTGTATATACTAAAGAAATTAAGAAACTGGAAGTCGTTCTGAACTATAGACTAAATTCGAATATTCTATTCAATATATAAACGAACATATGTACTTATTATAGTGTACTTCTGTACATATTATTCTCTCTGTTCCTCGCATATTATTTGAATGCACAACTTATTAGTTGCAGTTTGTTAGTCATTGTATGTATATTTGTATTTCATAATATTTTGTTTCACGGCAGGGCTCTATAATGATTATGGCGTGCACAAATTCATCACACGAAAAACGTGTTCGACTTGCTGACACATAAGACACCGTTATTAAATGTGGGTCATTAATACGTAGATTTTGTCCAAAGTACAGCCAACTTTGGTCCTACAATTAGACTTGTAAGCATTGTAATCTGGAACGATCATTTTAGTGCAAATCATCTTGACATTGTGCGAGACATTGTTGTATTCATAGCAATATTTTCATATCTGTGGCATAATCTTCAAGTTTCTAATTACAGCATTGCAGTATAAGAGTAAAAGGTTTTGTGATAATATTTTTGTACATATCCATGAATATTTAGTGTGTCGGCAAGCCGTGTTTTGAAACATTAAGTTAATTTCCATTATCACCGACTATATCTTGTCACATGACCAGTTTCCATGGAAACCAAATAGTTGAAAAATATCAGCAGTTTATTTCCAACATCTCACCCAGAAATGAGAGTCATAGTGTACTTTGTTAATGTTTAATTTATTTTTAAAGATTTTTCCTACTTGCCCACTCCTTACGAAATTGGAGCCGTGCAGGTGGTCTTACACAAAAATTATATATTTTCTTTAAAATGCTTACTTTGTTATGTGAAATATTCAGAAATAATAAACAAAGTTTCTCTTACACAAAAATATACTTTTCGGACAAATCTGTTACCATGGTTACGATATAATTGGCCCCGCAGGGGGTAAAATGGCCAATTTTTAAAACACGTTTAAAGAAAATCTAACCAATAAAAAACTTCAAAACAGTGTTTTTGGATAAAGGTTATCAATATTTAGGTTCTAGACCTAAAAAATCCTGCATTTATTATATGATGGACAATTTGAGGCTAAAAACGTAAAACTGCTGCCTCGGACTCTTGGTCGAGCAGCTATAAGTTGCCAAAATGTACAAAGTCCAGAATATTTTAGGTCGACCCTGGAGCAGTAACAAAGCTAAAAACTAGAGAAGTTTCATTAGCAGGTGTTAAATACAACTTCAGATATTGTGTTTTAAATTTTGTGACTACCATAAATATGCAGTATTGAGAAAAAGCCTTGTAAAGTTTACGTAACATGTTTCTTCTCTAATTTGATGGGATATTCCACTAAAAACAGCTGTCTATATGTGACCAACATTGTTTTGATAAACTATTAAAGTGTTTCAATCATTAAAATGACCCTGGGGCATATGTAACACCTTCTTTTTCCTTGGCTTTGTCACTACGATGCTTCTGTGCTGCTCTAATTATCTTCCTACGTACTTTTATCTCCTCCTTCGCTTTGTAATTCGCCTTATGTACTCTTACAAGATCTGTGCATCTCATCTCCTTTGTGCAGAACTTCCCTGGCTCTATTCCTGCTTCCTTCAAAATATTCAATGATGCTTGGCAGCCAATATTGAAGGTTGCTACCGCATTATAAATGCCAAGATGCCGTGTATCACTTCAGACAAACACAGTCTTTGGAAGATTATCCCAAATCAAACCATTAAGGGACTCATTTTGGTTTCGAGTCTTTCCATCAAGGCACTTATCCAATAAGCTATCCTCACCCCGAGCCTTTCAAAGACTGGCTTGACTACTTTGAGTACATCTTTTGGGAGACCGGGACCTTTGTATTCATTTGTGCTGTTAGCTTTACCCTTCTTGAACTTAGTTTACACCAACTTTCTGGACGATCAGGGCAATGGACATGGTAATTATTCTCCTTGGATGAAGCACAATGGGAAAATGCCACATGAATTGCTTTCTTCATGTTCTCTTTATTGCCAATATTGCTTCTAACAGCAATACCATAATAGTTTTGTAGGCGATCAACCATTGCATTAGTCAGCTTCCCTTTTCCACCCAAACCTTTTGTTTCTTTCTTTAATTTCCTCAAAGCAGTACCTACTCTTTTTTGAACATGACCAACACACTCTTTCTTTACTACAGTAACACCCTTTGGCTGCATACGTATTCTCTACTTCACCAAACGCTTTGCTATCTCTGTCCCCAAAATATTCTGTGTACTGCAGCTTATATTTATCTTCGCTTCTCGCAAAAATATTTTAAACTCCGGTTGGCTCCATTAACGATGCAGATCCTTTAAAGTTAGCTTTACACTTTCCAATATGATCAGCCTCAAGAACTCTTCTCCTCAGGATCTATGGTCTTATTTATTTTTCGACAACCATGACGTACAAACTTTGCTAAGGATATCAATGTCGAGACATTTCCTGTTTGCATAGAAAGAACAGTGACACAGACATTTAGAGATCAGTATCCTCTTTTTTGCCATGTACCATCACAGGAAACACTGCACTGAGAAATGCCTTCATTATTACCGCGGATTTCAGATGCACCGTCTGCCATAGTCTCTTCAGCAACCATCTTGGCTGCCTTGAGAAGAGCTTTGTTATGGTGGTGGTAAGCACTTGGCCTTGGAGGTGCAGGCATGTCCATGAGACTACAAAACTTCTTGGCTGCCTCTGCTCCTTTGCCAATAGGTCTCATTACATATACAATTCTCCTGTTTACTTCATAATACTTCTTGATTTTTAATGAAGTATAAAATGAATGTTGCCAACCACATGAAGCACAATGCATGTGTAATAGTGAGGTGCAACCTTTTCTTTTGGAAAAATCCTCAGTAATGTAAAATATGTTGTTGACCACAACTATTACAAGCTAAAAGCCGTAAAACATTGGCCACTAAACACTCTATAGCCAGATATAGATGATTCTCTACAGTTTTTTTCTCTAATATTTTGCAAACGTACCTTCTTTGCAGAAGCTGACTGTCCCTCTAAAATTTCAACATTTCTGCAAAGGTTCTGTGTTCTTTTTCTTATTAAACTGGTTTCTGTAATACTTATATTTGCGTTTCCTTTGATGACTTCTAGTCATTTTGTAAAAATATCACAATAAATGTTGACCAACAGAGCAAAATATTGTTGAAAATATACCTTCGAAAAGTTTTGAAATAAACGTGTACACATTGCAGACAGCAAACAGAACATCCAGCGGTTATTTAGAAGGTGTTCAGCTATATTTTATGTAAAAATAAATCAAGGCGGCCCGATTTTATTTGAAAGCAGAATAGAAAACAAAGTCGTTGCTAAGGGTGTTGCTAAGGGTGTTGCTATGAAGAAAAAAGCCAATACCAATGGAATTTGTTAAATTTTAGGCTTTTGCACTACGATTTGACCAAATAACTTACATAATCGGATTCTGGGATATTTTAAGTATTAGAACACCACCTTTTTGAAAATTTACAAAATTCAAACTTTTCCATAAAATTTTTGTGTAAGACCACCTAATGCACCTGAGAGTGTGAAAGTTATATTTTAAGTCACTTCAAAAGTCCATCAGCACAGTATCACTATAAATACGATCTAGTAATATAATTGTTTGAATGTGCAGGTGATGTTGGCACATTTGTTCCTGGAGATCTTCAGGGCTCTTTAAAGAATATATGCATCAAAAGAGATGGGGAAAGAGTTGAAAACAAGAGGATGTTGTTACCGATGATCTTAGTGCAAAAAGCCACCTTTCAAGAGCTTTGGCAGCCATATTTCCTAACTGTGAAAAGAAAAGGGTGTTGTGCGAACAGAAACAAATATATTCTTTTTACATGTGTAAAGGCTGATGTATGATCAATCCAATTCATTACATTGTATTACAAATGACATAATATTTTATATTTATCTGGTATATTGTTTTGGTTAATCTTCCTCAGGATGCTACGTGCCCCTCACTCACCTTCCACCCCTGAATTTGTCTGCACAATCCCCCCCCCCCCCACCATGCATAATCCAAAAATCTGATGATGATTGTGTATAAATGGTGTCCCAATTGTGAGATCATTCTGGAATAGACAAGAATATATTATATGTTGTAAAGTTGAGTACAAAAATGATGGGAAAAACAAGAGATACCAGAACAATTGGTGGTGCAATTATCAGACTTAATGGTATAACAATCAAAAGTCAGTACTGTAGAGAGCTTGATAATATGGGGGGGGGTCATATTTATATATATTCGTGTTCACAGACATTCCTCATGCGGACAATGGTAGGGATAACAGCCACAATTTCAAATTTACAGGGGGGCTCCACGAGTAGGCTAGTTTGATAGAGCTTGTGATTTAAAACATAATGTTGTTTGTTTCATTAAAATCGGTCAAGGCAATCAAAAGTTACGGCAATTTGAATATCAGAAGTTTAGTCCAATTTTTGGAAGAGTGACACTGTATAAATGTATTACGGTGGTAGTCAACCCTAAATTTCCCAAAACACTCTTTTTGCTCTACTTTCAACAGGATTTATTCATTCACCACAAAAATTGGCAAAAAGCAAGATCTAATCAGTATACAAATTTTAACTTTACTTGAAGTGAATAACACTAAATAGTTGCCATGGTAACAGCAGAATACTGCAGCACAGCAAGAATTTGCAGAAAGAATATCTCTAGAACAAAATTAGCTATCAACTCCAAATTTGGTGAGGTTATTTCTTATGACCTAGGGTACAGGATAAGCAGACAGAATTTCATTTTGACAAATAGTTTTGTCCAAACGCTAAAAAAGCACTGTTTCCATGGTAACAAGGCCAAAAACCGCAAATTTGGAACAACTGTCTGCTTGTCCTGTAAAGTGTCATGAGATACATATGCAGTCCAAAAATCAGGGCAATACATTAAATTCCCTTTCATTTAGGCTTTCCACAAATTTGATAATACAAAACTCGCTCGTTTTGAGAAAATCAAGGTTAAAAAGGAACTAATGTTTTGCCCCCAACTTTGTGCATCATACAGCACACATATTACAGACAAATGTTACCTGTATATTCAATGAGTTGCAATACAGTACATATGTTCAATACAATAGTCTTTTCTTCAGTAAAAATGTCTCAAATAAAGATTCTAGACACCAAAACCGAATGTCATGTCCGTCGTTTTTAACCAATAGAGGGATTCAAGGTTTCCGACACCATTGGCTCAGGGGGTGCAAACACATTGGGGCGAGCGCACAGCCAGCGCCATTTCCCATACTATTTTATACTAAGAGCAGGAAAATTACGTTTGCACAATTTGTTGAATTTCTGCAAAAATATTAAAGAATCGTTCAATTTTACAAGTTGTGATCAATTTCTGGGTATTTTTTTATGTCTGTACGGGATTTCATCCGAATCAAAGGCCTGGAAGTGTTAAAATATGGTGAGTTTGTTGGGACGTTTTGCGTGCTGTTTATTATAGTTTAGTATTGTTTACATGTCAGCGTGTATATGAAAACATTTGGTTGCTTTGAGATTTAACGCCCGAAATGGATGAAATTTTCGCTGAACATAAAAGTTTATCATACAGGAAACCACATGGAGTGCGAACATGTAATTTGATATCTTGTACGCCTTGCCGGTGCTATTTTGTTGTTTCAAAACCTGTCTGTTATCAGCGAGGAGGTTATCAGTGGTGTCACATTGCCAAGGGTGGGTTGACTACAAACTTTTTGTAGTTCGCTATAACTACAGCTACTTCAAAAATATGTAGTCAGCTACAACTACTGCTACTTTTGAACAAAAGTAGTTCGCTACTGACTACAGCTACTGCTTAAAAAATGTAGCGAACTATTTCGCTATTTCGCTACTCAATATTTTTTAATTTTACTGTATTTGGAACATCTGCTATAGCTCAGGCTGTAATGTAACCTATAACAAATCGACTTACGCGAGTAAATAAGACGGCATGCACTTGCACAGTTTGAACAGTTGCACGGCATACTTTATTCGTGCAAATTGAGTATTTATTTTAAGCAAACTGTGTCTTAATAACATTCTATTCTATCAAGTTGCTAACAATTTTAAAAAGTAGCGAATAGCGATTTGCTGTTTGAAAAGTAGTCAACTACTTGGCTACTTTTAGGCAAAATGTAGTTCGCTATAACTACAGCTACTGTTTTGAAAAAGTAGTCAAAAACTACTGGCTACTTGAAAATTGTAGTTTGTTACAGTAGCGAACTACAACTACTTCGCTACTACCCACCCTTGCACATTGCAGTTGATAGCTTCGCCGAGATATACAGATCGCCGCTTGTAAAAAAGTATTTTATACATCTATATTCTCTTTGAGAAAATTAAAAATCTTTCTTGTGCGCCAGTGAACGAATGGCGACGAGACAGCCAGAAGAAAGTCTGAGTTATGAAGATTTTTTGACCTGGACGAAAACCACACTGAACGATTTCCTCGGTATTCGTGGCTTGAAGCAAACTGGTTCAAAGGCTGAACTGATTGCAAGAGCGTTTGGAGCGTACAAGTTAAATGCTCCAGTAAAGTTCACTCAAGAACAAATCGCCGTAAACATAAAGAAAGAATACCACAAACGGCTTGAAACGAATCAAATCTCGACTGATCCAAACAGTTTGCCAGATGAGGCGTGGAAAGACAACGTGTTGGATTGGCCTCAACTCGATGATGGTAAGTTGTTTAGTTATATTTTGAAGGTCAAAGCTGTTGACATAGATTATATAGAGAAATATAAAGATGAAAAGGCATATTCTTATTGGATGAGTGGTTTTGTGGATACTGTCTATGCATCAAAATGTCCAACTGATGCCACCCTGACATTTCTGAAAGGGAGAGTGTGCCCTTCACAGAGGATTCGGGATGACCCACACAAAGTATGGGTATGTGTGAAGGGAAGTACTGACCCTCAAATTATAACTTCCTGGTGCACTTGTATAGCCGGCACTGGGGAAGTGTGCAATCATGTGATTGCTATACTCTACAAAATTAACTTTGCATTTCATAAGAAATTTATTTCTCCCGCATGCACTAGTATGCCACAGGGCTGGAGCAGAGGTACTAGGAGGGAAGTAACTCCCAGACAGTTGAACACCCTTACTTTTAGGAGAAATAAAAAGCTAAGAAAAGTAACAAATAGAGATCCTGCAATGGAACAGACGGTAAGAAAAGCATTTGACCCTCACAAATCTCATGACAGGACAATTTCAAATGAAAGTGTTTCTAATTTGCTTTCTTCAATAAAGAAAGTTTTACCATCAGCATGTGTACTAAAGTTGAACATGGGGTAGATGACAGTCTTCCTCCATCACTGAGTAAAAAGGCACTAAGTTTTATGTCAAAAGAAAGTGTCAAGGACAAGACTCTTGAGGAGGTTGTCCCTTTATTTATTGAGCACTGTCAGTTGTCTTCTGAGCAGGTACAACAAGTAGAGACTTCGACAAGAGGTCAACATACCAATAAGATGTGGTTTGAACAAAGATCTGGCAGAATAACTGCATCTAAATTTCATGAAGTTTCAACAAAAACAGAGTCAATCATGAAGAAAAGAGGTAAGACAGCCATTAAATATTCCCCTATGGTCTCCCAGCTGCTTGGTAAGTCAGTTGACATATCTCATCTGCCAGCAATTGCATGGGGTCAAACACATGAGAAGGATGCCATACAAGCATTCCTCTCAGCCAGTCAACATGTAGATGGATTACATGGTTTTCACTCATGTGGTTTATTTGTGAAGTCTGTTACCATATCTTGCTGGCTCCCCAGATGGCATATTTACTTGCCGTTGTTATCCCCCATCTACCATTGAGGTAAAATGCCCATATTCAGTTAGGGACAGTGATATTTTTGCAAAGGATGTTCACAAGAAGGTTTGATTTTTTGGAACTAGTTGAGGGTGAGTTGGTGTTGAAAAGATCACACAAATACTATTCACAGGTTCAAGGACAAATGTGGATATGTGGTGTGCAACAATGTTACTTCATTGTGTGGACACAGGTAAACAAACCTCTGTATGAAAAAATATACTTTGATCAGATATACTTTGAGACACTTGTAAATAATTTAACTATATTTTACAAAACATATGTTTTGCCATATTTATTATGTTTTAGGGAACTGCGAGAGTGTCCACATTGTGAGAAAGTTATCTTACATGAATCCGAAATCAACAATCCGGAACAGGAATGCAACATTTCTTGTTGCAGTTGCAACACATGCTGGCATCTCTCATGTGCCCAGCTAACAAAAAGAACTGCTGACCGGTTAAGCTCATGGACATGCTTTAATTGCCTTTCTGATGCATGTGGTTTGAATGGTGACAACTTTGATGAAGTTGATACCATCAGCGAAAAGAGCATCGATGATGAAAAAAGCATTGATGATGTTGGTGCAAGTACCAGTGCTGCATCAGAGAAATCAGTCATTCCTTTTATTAATGTTTGTTCTGTTTGTTCAGATGATACTATCCCTGTGGGTGGAATGCACATTTGTTCTCTTTGTAGGGGGAAAGTTCATGCATGGTGCGGCAACCACGAAGATATTACTAATTCATCAAATTTGGTCTGTAATAACTGTTTATAGATATAATTTTTCCCTAATTGAATAGCCATTTTCCATGGTTTTGAGGAAACAAAGTAGACATGTTCAGGCTAATAATACAAAATGAAGCACTTCTTGAGCAACAACTAACAAGTAAAATTATCTGTTATGTTGCTAATTTAACATGAATTAGTATTATAACAGAGACAATGGTGCATCCTTTTAAAAATTGTCCTTATAGTTTTTTAAAATTTTAATTTAATTAATTAATGACAATAATAAGGCTGGTTGATATTGCTACATAGCAATGCATTGCTAGACTGGTACAATTGAATAACAGTGTCAGTTGAAGAGCAAAACATTTACCTGACAATGCTCCCTACTTTAGTATTTACTTTGTCTGATGCCAGACTACTTTTCTTGTCGGTGTTAAGAGTTAACCTCCTGGTGGTTAATGGATTAACCAATCAACTTAGATATGCCACAGTCTACTTTAATGGAGATTAAACCATTAAAATGGTCTGTACAGTGAGCACAGCAAAAATGTGTCATATCTAAAAAAATATTGACAATTTGTATTGTTTGTAATGGTGGGTTTCACAAGGTATTGTATGTAAGAACTTTACATAATTACGTGTGTCAACATTTCATTCATTAGACCACTAAGTGTTGAAAAAACATTTGCATATTGTGTCACCCACCTAAAACACATGTCATTTGGCTGTGTGTACAGAGTCCAAAAAGAACAGTTTCAATATAATATGTTTGCATTTGTTTTATTCATGGTCAATAGTGGTACCAATTTATGGGTTTTGGTAAGCATTACATAGCACCAAATGCTAATTATAATGCTTAGGAGAACCCACTAATAGTTATACACATCTATGTAATATGTACATGCACTTATGATACTAATTCCCATCAGATTGTTAATAGTATTATAATAAACTGCATACTAAATAAGCTACCTAGGGGAAAAGAAGTTTGACTAAAAGAACATGGCATTCTAATCTATGCCTTATATCATTGTAAGTGTGCGGCAATGAAATCAGTCGCGTTACTAGTTACAAGAATGTACTGTATGTCCCAGTATCAAGATGGTACCATATACTACAGTGTAGCAGTCTACAGACCCCAAGCCACCAGGATATGTCAAGATCAAATATTACCATGGAGTATGTCACTGCACCTGCTGTTGTACTATTAACATTACACCTGCTGTGACATTACAATATGACACTGAATGATGAACAGTTTACAACCATGGTATGGAATTTTAATGGAAAACCGATACTATAAATGCATCCCGATAGCTCAAGGAAAAAATGGATTGTTTCACTGCACCAGCCTGATGGACTCATGTACTACTACTGTATAAATGCAGGATAATTCATGGTGTTATTAACACTGCTGATAGAAAGTTGATTCTTGGACGGTGCAATTACGTGGACATGGTATTGATTGTTATGAATGTTATGTTGGTGGTATATATGCAGACTACTATATAAAGGGGTGTGAATGCCAAGCGGTTAACACAAGTGATTAAAGATTTACAAAACCAAATACTGTAGTAGGCAAGACTACTGTCTGAACTGTGCTACTGCCCTTACCAAACTGACAAATATGTGGCAGATATATGTCAAAGTTCTGTAGAATATCTGCAAAATATATGTATGAAAGTATCTGTCACATATCTGTGACATATAGGAATTTGGCCCCATAACATATATGTCACAGATATCTGTTACAGTTATGTGACAGTTATGTAACAGATATATGTCACAATCATGTGACAGATAACTGTCACATATCTGCAACATATAGGAATTTGGCCCAATAACATATCTGTCAAAGTTATGTGACATATATTTTCCCTAACAGATAAAATTATCTGTATATTATCTACCAAGCAGAAATGTCACATAACTGTGAATAACACCAAATGATTACTTCTGCAGCATAATAATAACAAAGAAATACTATCAGAATATTAAATGTATTTATTAATAAATATATAATTATGCACACATTACTGCATAACATCAATTTTACACCAGAATAATCAGACTATAACTATAATAACCATAGATATAATAGACCTAAGTTTTTATGAAAATATCGTCACTTGGCACTGGTCAAATCGAGTCATTTACTTGGGTTTAGAGGAATTTATAAAGAAAATTTCTGATTTTTGAGGTCAAATACGTATACGTTTAAGTCTTTGGCTACAGATTGGACGGTTTGGGATGTGTTATAGAAATATATTGCTTGCCAAAGTTTGTTTGAACTATGGGCTGTTCGATTTCGATTAATTCCCTGGGGTTAGACCGTTAGAGTACTTTAAATTTGTCTAAATTTACATTAAATATTTTGAGATTATAAGTTAAATCTTAAAATCTATAGTCAATTGGATGTCAAGTGTGCAGTATTGCAAATTAAATGTATCTTCGGTTGCAAATTTGAGTGTCCCTGATTTCCTGTTTTGCTCAAGATATAGTTAATATCGATGTACTGAAAAGTATGCAGTGTGTACTTTTGTGTTACCTCTTAACCCATTTAAGTTGCAATGCATCTAACTCTGTCTGACACCAGACAATTTTATTCATCAAGGGGAGAATCTTGTGCTTTACTAGCTCAGGTTCCTCCTTGCCCCCCTCCATACACACACACTCTCTTGCTTTGCCCTTAAGACAATCCGAATTGATGGCACGAGTACACAATATTTGTATTTTAAAATACAATTTATGCTTTTTGCAACATTTATCCCTATATTTCTGAAGAATGTCATTCTAGAGCAAAGTTCATATATTATACCAGTGCTGTCCAGAGGCGAAACGGGCCTTGGGACAACATTTCCATTGTAGCCCTAGCTGAAAAGTTAGTGAGTAAAAAAAAACATACAGTTTTTGTATTTAGTTTATTTGCACCATAATCACAGTTAACAACTGAGACCGGGTCCGGCCTTTTGATCCCGGCCCCTGTGGTAATTACCCCTCCTCCTACCCTCTTGATGCTAGTGATTATACCAATATACAAGGTGAGATAGAGTGCACCTGTGGGTAATTGTCAAATTTCTGACATCAATTCATGTCAAAAAAGGTGTTAATTTTACTGTGAGAATTCAAAACTTTTTGAGTGTGGTGTAGTTTTAGTTGGTTTAATGGCACTTAAATTTTGACTCTTACAGTGTTACAGGCATTAACTGTGCTTGACAGCCGTCACTGTTAACAATATATATTCAGTTAATCAATAAATTGGATATTGGATAATATTAATTAATTCTATGATACCAATGTTAGCAATGTCTTAACAAATTAAATTGTAATAAATGCTTATATGTAATAGCTTATTACAGTTGTAGTTAAAACTTATAAGCATTTATTACCACCTAATTTTACATTTGAAGTTGTGTGATAAAGAAATTTAAATTTTAAGGAATATTTTTTGTATGCTCCAGTGAAAAAAACTTTTTTGGGGACCGATTTGTGCATCAGTATGCCGATATCACTTATATTAGGATTTTCAGTTCAAAGAAAATTTCTTGAACTGGGAAGTATTTAACCTTTCTGTTGATTTTTATGGATAATTTTCTAAAGAAATTTCAAAATTTTCTGCCAAAGAAAATTGAAAGTCCTTTCTAGCAATCAAAAAATTTTCTAGGAATGTTGTTCCCAGGATCCCCAACTATTTCTAGGTCTGCCATGGGGTGTGCTTGAAATTTTAGGTGTGTGCTTGAAATTCTATGGGGGGGGGGGCGTGAAATTTTAGGGGTGTGGGCTTGAAATTCTAGGGGGTGTGCTTGAAATTTGGGGGGGGGGGGGTGCAACCACACATCCCCTTAATCGGTTTTGCCAATGATTGACTCATCTCTAGGACAAACAAGAACACCACATTTATGGTTTGTTCAATGATTCTGCCTGATGTACCCTTCCAATACACAAATAAGCCAACGTTTGTTCCTTTACAATATTATTAGTTATGGGGGCCTTTTAATATTTTTATCTTGGGGCCCCCAACTCCCCTCGATGTGGAGTTACGCTACTGGATATGACTCATATGAGCCGAGATAATGAGACACATGGAGCCCCTCAGGGCAAAGAACTTGGGTCATTCAAGTATAGGTGCTTGGGTCTATCACGGTTAATAGACGTATGCATAGGAATTAGGCTACAATCAATTGGGCCACTCCATTTAATGTACACACACCCCCCCCCTATGGACGAGGTCAATAAAATTTCAACCCCTAAGAAAAAAAGATCAAATTGCCGACACAAACACCACCCAGAAATTAAGATATTTTGGCCTTACCCCTCAGAAAAAATGCAAAGATCAAAGGATGCCGATGCACAAAGACTTAAACATATACGTACTTGACCTCAAAAATCAGAAATTTTCTTTATAAATTCCTCTAAACCCAAGTAAATTACTCAATTTTGACCTGTGCCAAAGTGACGATATTTTCATAAAAACTTCGGCGAACGATATTTTTACATTAATTCATCCCAAACTGTCCAATTTACAACCAAAAGCTCGGCGATAAAAAGTTGTTGCCAAAATATGTCGCTCGGAAATATTGTGTCGATGTAAAATGCAAAAAACATGGTTTTTCCTATACCGTTTCTAATGTTTTTGCCCTGAATGGCCGCCATCTTGGATTTGCTCCTACAGGTCACGCTTTTGCGAAAATAATCGTATGCAGTCAGCAATCTAGGTCTATTATATCTATGATAATAATCTATACATTAGTTAAAATTTCCTAAGAATTATTATTTAACAATTAGTCACCAAATTCAAGTGATTATAGAAGCCTATATTCACTGAGCCCACAAGAAAAGTGGATATAGTTGTATAATCACCGAGCCAGAGGCGACTAATTGTTTTAGTATAATTTCAGTATTGAAAAAGTTTTATTTATAAATACAACTAATTCACATGTTTATTTTATGAAATGTAAATGCATAAATAAATTACTTGTCCGATTTTCAGCCATTTTTTGGGGGAAAGCAATAGTTATACTGCTCAGGACAGCAACTATTGCCTCAGTATTGCTGAGCTGAGGAAGCCAATCAGGATACTCAGGCTATTTTTCAATACTGAAATTATACTAAATAATTATATTACAGTATTTATATACATGGCCAGAATAGATATCAAGTACCTAAAAGTCAATAATTGTTAAATGAAGTTAACTCATTAATGCCCAATGCGCCTGTATGCACCCTGAGATTGACAAGTGGGTAACAGCCAATGCGCCCGCATGCGCCCTCAAATGACACCTCAACTTGCGGGCATGATATTTGAGCATGTGTTTATCGGGTTGCCTAGCAATGGATACGAAAATAGAACGTGAAATTCAAGCTTTTCAACGGTGTATCATGCAAGAAAATTGGTCAGAAACTCGCAAAGTTTTTCAAGTTTAAAACCTTAGTTTTTCAAAAATAATGAATAATGGAGATATTGTTGCAAAGAAGGATTTTACAGCAAGTTTTAAAAGCGAAAAAAGAAGAGGTTTTCGGATGATATACCACAGGCGGCCCAATCTCGCAAGGTCAGTATAGACTTTATACAGTATAAATTTATATTATATTATATTAATTGTATATTATAGTAAAAATATGTCGTAAAACATAAATTTTAAAATGAAATTTACTTGCCTATTTGATAGTGTGTGTTCTCCTTTTATTCCTCCTTTGTTGGACTAATATTTTCCGAGACTTTGTACTCGATGTTACTAGTATACATGAAACATGATAAAGGCTAACCATTCCCGATCGTCGATCCGACGGCACGGCACTTCGAATCGAAAATTTTCACACTCAAATCGCTTTATTCTCCAAAACAATTCGCCAGCATGTACAACAAATGCCGTTCTTCGAAAATACGGAGGTACTTCGGCGAGATGTACAAGTTTTCGACCATATTTTAACAATGGAAATCAAAACCCATTTTATATTGAACTTACCCGGACCGAAAATTACTACGGCGAACGTCTGCGCAACCAGGCCTTCTTTACCGTTGGATTTACAGGGGGGAGGATGCCACTAATATATTCACGATAATATTTCGAATTAAAGTATCATATTCTACCATGCTTTCCAACAAAGAGCCGCTGTATATTACTTCTTCCTTAAATTTCTTCAATCTCCGTCGTTTAGTTTTCTTTTCTTCGACAACATCTCGAGTTTTATACAGTATCCGATCGAAGGAGTTTTTATTTTGAATATCAAATTTCAAATAATGTAAACAGTCGCTATCGCGGCCGCGATTGGCTGGCTGTTACCGGAAATATCTGCTTCCCCCCCTGTAAATCCAACGGTAAAGAAGGCCTGGTTGCGCAGACGTTCGCCGTAGTAATTTTCGACCTGGGCAAGTTCAATATAAAATGGGTTTTGATTTCCATTGTTAAAATATGGTCCAAAACTTGTACATCTCGCCGAAGTACCTCCGTATTTTCGAAGAACGGCATTTGTTGTACATGCTGGCGAATTGTTTTTGAGAATAAAGCGATTTGAGTGTGAGAATTTTCGATTCGAAGTGCCGTGCCGTC
>CACRXK020001992.1:25384-47388 GCA_902702795.2 Paramuricea clavata | reverse complement strand
CTAATCGAGCCGCATCGATCTGTAATTTTTCAAGAAGATCACTATCGGTTTCTGTACAACCATCCCAAATAATATCGGCGTATTCTAAACACGATCGAACTAATGATTTATACAAAACGTCAAGGGTTTTTCTTTTTAGAATGAACTTTAAGGGTTTAAGCATATTTAGTTTTTTAGAAGCCTTCTGATGAATTTTCAAGATATGAGGGCGCCACGAAAGATTAAACGCAAGTGTAACACCTAAATGCTCATGAGAAGTGACATCCCTAATTATTGTATTAGTCATATAAAGTGGCGGATGAAATGGTTTGTCCCTTTTACATGTGAAAATCATGGTTTCCGTTTTTTCGGGGTTCATGGTGACAAGCCATTGGTTTGACCAAGCCGAAATTGTAGAGAGATCATTATTTAATTTATTAGCCGAATCGACCGGCGAAATTACTTCCTCCATTAATAATGAGTCATCAGCAAATAGAAAACAGTCAGATGAAATATTAGTTGCAATATCATTGATATATATTAAAAACAAAAGAGGGCCAAGTACAGATCCCTGTGGAACCCCAGCTTTAACATTTTTCCATTCAGAACTAGTTCCTTCGATTATAACACGTTGCTGCCTTCCAGTTAAATAACTTTCAAACCAAAGTAACAATGAGCCGTTTATTCCAATACTCCTTAATTTAGCAATTAGGCCTTTGTGCCAGACTCTATCAAATGCCTTGGAAATATCAAGAAGACAGCTCTTACTTCGTTACCCCTCTCTAAAGCATTATAAATCTTATTCACAATGTAAATTAACTGCATAACTGTAGAATCACAAGGACGAAAACCAGACTGAAAGCGATAAAAAAATCCACAGTTTTCGAGAAAATTATATAATCTCATAAACACAATTTTCTCGCAAATTTTGGATAAATTGACTAATAATGATATAGGGCGATAATTACTCCTTACTTGTCGGTTGTCTTTTTTAAATAGTGGAATCACATTGGCAAATTTCCAAGCGTTTGGATATTGGCCAAGGCGAAACGAGGTATTTAATAAGCGAGTGAAAGGTTTGTGAATACCAATAGCGCAAAGTTTGATAATTCGATTGCTGATATTATCGAAACCGCAAGCTTTAGAAATATCAACATTACTTAACAAATTTAGAACTTCCAGTTCGTCAGTTTCTACCACAGAAAGTGAGTGAGTTGATAACGAAAGCAAAGGCATGGGACTGTTCGTGTCATTCGGAATTTGAGTTTGGGCCGTGAAATACTCATTTAAAGAATCTGCTTTTTGTTTAGTATCAGAGATTATATCGCCATTAACTAGCAAGTCTGGCATAGGGGAATAATATTTGTTGCGAAAAAGTGATTTGGAAATGCCCCACCATTTTTTAGAACATGTCCTGGGATTGCTTAAGTCTATGTTTAATTTAACGTAATAATCCTTTTTTGCCTTTCTGATAAAGCCGACAACCATGTTACGTTGAATTCTATAATTCTCCCAGGCTTGTGGAGTTTTACGTCTTAAATATTTTGACAAAAGACGGTCGCGTTTGCGAATACCTCTGCGAATACATCCATTCATCCAAGGCTTATCCTTTGGGCGAATTGTTACTTGTTTTATTGGAATATACATATCAACAATTGGGCTGAATAAATTAAACCATTTATTATAAACACAGTCGATTGACTCATTAGACGAGTAGATGGAGTCCCAGTTGGCATTTTGAAGTGCAGCATTTAGGCCATTAATATTAACATTATTGAAATTACGAACAGTACGCTTAAAGGCATTTGATTTATGGACAGCAATATTGAAAGTTGCAAAATAACATTGTGATCACAGTTAGCTGGTGGACTTAATGTACCAGAAGAAATAAAATAGCCAGGAGAATCGGTGATAATAAGGTCCAGGATAGTTTCGCCTTGAGATGTTATTCGGGTTGGCTCATTGATTAATTGAGAAAGACTGTTACATTCGATAAAATTGTACATGTTTAAACCTGTGTCCGTGTTAGGTGTCAACGTCTCATTAAAATTGAAGTGAGCATTAAAATCGCCTAGAATAAACACAGCTGAAAATTCAGCTGTAGAAAAAATTAAATCAAGACTATCTTGAAAACACGTAAAAAATTCATCAATAGCTTCTGCACATTGGTTGGGTGGTCTATAACAGACACCGCAAAGTAGTTTAAGACAACCGACTTTGATTTCAGCCCACAATAATTCATTAGCATTAGACTCGAAGTCCAGACGCCTGATTGCTTGTAAATGTTCACCAACGTACAGTGCAACGCCTCCCCCACGAGAAGTCAAACGGTCTTTCCTCAGGGGAGCATTGTAACCAGAAATCAAAATTGAGTCATTAGGGACATTTGGATTTAGCCATGTCTCTGAAAAAGCAAACAAGTCGAATTTGTGCTGGAAAGCAAGCACAGAAATTTCGCTTATCTTATCACATATGTTTAGACTTCTTGCATTTAGATGAGCTATAGACAAACATGATTGGCGAGGTCCTGGATTAGGATGGACAGAACCAGATAAAAGCAATAAAATAGATAAACTTAGTACTAGATTATAATAGCAAAAGATGCAACACGGCAGTAATCTTGAATGGACGATAAAAAGACAAGCCTCGATGAAAGAGTTGTTAAACGTGCCGATAGCTGCTCGATAAATAACTAAATTAACCCCCATTATATGTTTTAATAGGGTTATTCGCTATCCGCTGCACATGAATTATTTGGTTAACACAAAGCTGCCGCCAATCGGTCCAATATAAAGACTTAAAAGTATATAACATAGAATAAACACACAACAAAATACGATTAACACACAGAACAAAGAAAATAATATTCAAACTCATCGTTTTGTTTAGTCATCCGCTGCTGGGGTAGTTTTATGTAGTTTAAACGTAGCCAGGTCTTCTTTCTTGTAAATTCGGCAAGGCTTGTCGTGACCTGGTGCACGCGCCATAATCACACCGTCGATGATATAAACAGCGACGTCTTTGAGTGAATTACCTTATAGTCAAATTATATTCAAACAAAAAGTCAACAGACGAAACCCTGGTTAAATTATACACAAGGGTGGGTTGACTACAAAATTTTTGTAGTTCGCTATAACTACAGCTACTTCAAAAATATGTAGTTAGCTACAACTACTGCTACAATGCCATCGTACGTCCCTACTTCGATTATTAGTCGCTGGGCAGAGCCCACAGCGACTCTAGGTTTCGGCACGCATTTGTGTCGGATCTTGGATGGTTAGCCACAAAATGACAATTACGTCATTAATAAAAAATAAAAATACGTCATTACTATTCGTCGCTGAATTCAAGATGGCCGCTTACTACGAGCGAATGGTATCATCGATTTTGTACATATTTTTTTATTTTTCCGATGAACCTTAAAAGTTTTCCGATGAAACAGACTTTATAAAGCGAAAGTCATTTTATGTGAGTAAACTTGGAAGGCTACAAGCTTGAAATAGAGGACAAAAGTTCACAATTTTCAATTTTACAAAGTTGGAACGGGTCGCAACCTCGGTAAATCGCAACAATAATATTCGCAAACTGCTGTTTATTTGCGTGCTTTTTTACGGCTGTTGATGCAAATGTTACGGATACGTGGTAACTGTTACGGATAGGTGGTCAAAAGAACATGTGTAGCCTAACAAGACCGAAATACAACCACAGTGATCACCATTCATCACTACTTGTGTGAAATTTAAACTTTGCCGCTAGGTATCAGGCTTTTAAATCTGTAATATTTCAGTCATTTTATTATCAATGTATTGTGTTTCTAACGCCGAACGGGAAAATGTTGGAGCCACAGTAATAGACTCTTTCAAGGTCAAGATGCCATAATGAAACACAAAGTGTAAGGGCTGCAAACACAATGGAAATTCCCACTAGTAAATTTGCAAGGTTGTATAAACACAATGGTGAAAACAATGTATTGAAATTAAGTAGGGGGGGGATGCAACTCAATGGGTTATTAAAAGTAACTAGCGTGTCAGGCTCTATGCTTGAAATAAAGCCTGCTCCCATTGGTCAGAAATAAATAGCTTTGTTTTTAAGGTAATGCCAAATTGTTGTTTACGTAATGATATTCCGTGCTTGTAATTGTACTTTAACTACTTTTGGCCATGTTAATGACTGCCTTTGCTGCAGTCAATAACAGTTATTATTATTTAATATGTAATTCCTGGCCATTCGATGAAAATTGGAATATTTAGTTTTGAGATATTGGTGGAAAAGTTGGCCGTTATTGTTATATTTTAAATTAGCTTTGATAATCTAATGTATCAATTAATTCCAGTAGTTCCCACCCCTGGGCCTTTGCAGCTTGTCCTAATCACGGGGGTGGGGCTATTGCCGATATTTTTTAGCCCTGGGGTGAGGATTTTGACATTTTCCATCATGGGGGATTTGGTAGATTTGCTGGAAAACTTATATTTAATTTGATTGCAAATGGCTTGTGGACATAGCCATTTTCTTCCCAGGGGGGATGGGCACTGCTGGAATTGACTGATACGTAATTAACAATCGCTATTTTGATTGGTTGTTATTTTTTGCATCCCAATCACTGTCCACTTTTTATTGACTTCAGTAACAGGCTTACCCTACGAGCAAAGTCCTCTCATATTTCTTCTCAGCACGTGAGAGACTCTGCAGAACTTGTGTATGTTCTTTGTGGAGCCGACAATCCAAAAACTTGGATAATTATGAGTAATTTCAGGTTTGATACCAGTTTTATAACCGGTTTTGATCCGAACCGGAAACTACTTATTAAATCTTCTTCTGGGAAATAGGTAGTTGCTTAGCAACCTTCGCGCATACTCAAGTGAATTTATACACAAGTTCTGCAGAGTCTCTCTCGCTTCTCTGTGCCGTGCCGAGAAAAAATACGAGAGGACTTTGCTCACAGGGTATAACAGGCTCTATTTCAAGCATCGAGCCTGACACGCAAGCTACCTTCAAAGGGCCTATTTGGCAACTTCTGTTGTGGTTACCCAGCCTGAGGCAAAAGTAATAAATTCTGAATTGTTATAAATGTTCTGTGAAGTGCACATATTTTTCCTGCAGTTAGGGACCAGTCCTTATTTATGGAAGAGGGAGGGGGAGGCAAAAGGTGGGGCCATGACCCCATGAGTATAAATAATTTACTAGAAGGGGGGGGTGGCATTAAATTTTTTGAGAAAATCAGTTGAAGGGTCAAAATGTGGAGTTGCAATAAATTTGTTTAAGCCTGGTTTCCAGTGTCCTCGAAGTTGGCCTAAGCCAGATAAATCCAATAAATGATATCAACCTCGTACCCAGGGCTTCTGCGCTTTTACACTGCTCTCAGAAGAGAGAGCAATAAGCGCAGAAGCCCTGCGCAGAAGACCTTATTTTAATAGTCCCAGCGACTAAACGCTCAACAGGCGTCTTGTTGTTCTGAAGTTTGGGATGTATTTGGGGAAATACAATCTAAACGACTACAAAAGCTCCAAAACAGAGCTGCTCGAACTATTTCAAATATGAGCAATGATGTAGATCATTCTATTGCTTTATGTGCCTTAGGGTGGAAACCACTTCATATCATGAGAAAAAAGGCAAAAGCAACAATGATGTACAAAACTCTAAATGGGATAGGCCCCGAATCTCTCACAAACCTCTTTACTTATAAAAATGAGATAACAAATTATAGACTCAGAAGTATTTCAAGTGGCCTTTGTCTGCCACAACTACGCACCAATAGCATGAAAAATAGTTTCATGTATGATGGTGCTAAGCTATGGAACTCTATTCCAAATGAAATTAGGGAAAGCAAATCTCTGTCATGCTTTCAAAAAAATATTGCTGCTCACATTTTCTAAATAAATATACCAATAGTTCTACCATTCGTAAATAACTATTATACTATTTCTATACTATTTGTACTTCTTAATACTATTTCTACTATTTGTAAATAACTATTATACTATTTTTATACTATTTGTACTTCTTAATACTATTTCTACTATTTGTAAATAACTATTAATGTAACTACGTTTCACTACTGTAATTTCTTTCCTATTACTGTAATTTTCTTCGTACACGCCCCCTGTGGAAATCAGCTTCGGTTGACAGGGTTAGCGTGGGTAAATAAAGTTTTTCTATCTTCTATCTATCTATCTACTTTTGAACAAAGGTAGTTCGCTACTGACTACAGCTACTGCTTTAAAAATGTAGCGACTATTTCACTATTTCGCTACGCTATATTCAGGCTGAAATGTAACCTATAACAAATCGACTTACGAGTAGCAACAGTAAACACAAAGCAACATTTTTGTAAGCACTACAGTATAAATAAGTTCTTTGTATGATTGCATGGCGATAAAATATATAATACTTTTGTTTGTGGAAACACCACGTAAATTTATTACTGCAAAGCTTTCGATCCGTAAGCCCGGATCTTCATCAGTGCTAGCACAGAGTAGATAAGACATACAGAGACGTAACTGACCGTTGTAAACACTGCGGAAGATTACGTTATCATGTACCCACTTTTTTCAGGCGATCGGGCGAAAAATGATCAACTGCGCGTGCTCAGCAAGTTTAAAGTGAGTCGTCATCAGGTCGTCATCCAATCAGATGCATGCATCTAGTAACTTGCCGAGCATGCGCACACAAAAAGTGGGTACACTAGTTACGTCTCTGTATGTCTCTACTCTGTGGTGCTAGTGATATGTGACTTCTTTTCACGCTCTTTTTACATGTCGTGATCTGTTGGCTCGCGTCATTTGAAATTTAATTAAATGGCATGACTTGGAATGACATGGTTGATGTACTGTTTAATAAACGAGCAGGAGTGTTTTATTAGGTTTAAAGCCACGAGCGCGCAGCGCGAGTGGCTTTAGACCTACTGATAAAACACGACCTGCGAGTTTATTAAACGGCTTCAAACACGACCAGAAATTCAATAGAAATACTGCTGTATTAGTATTCTTTATATAAAGAATACTAATGAGGACACGACTACAATAGATACTGCCTTATTAGTATTCTTTATATAAAGAATACTAATTAGGAGTGTTTTATCAGGTTTGCGAGCCAACAGATCACGATACTTTTGCATATAAAAAGAGCGTGAAAACAAGTCACATATCACTAGCACTGATGAGGCTTACGGATCGAAAGCTTTGCAGTAATAAATTTACGTGGTGTTTCCACAAACAACAGTATTATAAGCACTACAGTGTTCAAGAGTGCAAATTGACTGTTGAGTATTGATTTTATGCAAACCGTGTCTCAATATCATACTATTCTATCAAGTTGCTAACAATTTTAAAAAGTAGCGAATAGCGATTCGCTGTTTGAAAAGTAGTCAACTACTTGGCTACTTTTAGGCAAAATGTAGTTCGCTATAACTACAGCTACTGTTTTAAAAAACGTAGTCAAAAACTACTGGCTACTTCAAAATTGTAGTTCGCTACAGTAGCGAACTACAACTACTTCGCTACTACCCACCCTTGATTATACCAAACTGATAGACAACAATCGAGATAAAATTCGCTTGGTGCAATGACAGTTTTCATTTTACTGCGAAATGTGATAAGAGAAGAGAAAACAAGATAGGGCATTAAGGCGTAGAACACAGAAATATCGCTTTCTAAAAATTCAGTATATATAGTTAAGACCAGCCAGAAATCAATAGACCATACAATGAATACAAAATGCACCAAAACAACTGCATCGTTAAATAAACTGACTAATGAGATTCCCCGTACTTATAGCATCATGCATGCAAAGCATTCTGGTCGGTTAACAGCAAAGCATTCTGGTCGGTTAACAGCAATGCATTCTGGTCGGTTAACAGCAGTGCATTCTGGTTGGAGAATCGGAAGTAAAATCTTACTTTCAGACCCCAATACGAATTAGAACTGCTGACTTGCTCGCTCGCTTCAGGCTCGCTCGCTGCGTCAGCAATTATGCAAAGATGAACAATACCGGCATTAGTATTTTTGCGCAAGTGAATAAATATATAACAAATCCTACAAGTTGTCAAGAGCAATAATACTTATAGTTTCTCAATATTTTGTATTTGCCAAGATACTTTTGTCACAATTGTTTCTATAAATGTATTATCTATATGATAAAGAAGAAGTTCTGCAGTATAAACTGTACTATACATACTATAAATACAAATATTATAATAAAATTTAAATATTAAATAAAAAATATTACTGAGATAATCCTGTTATCGTACAGGTTATATCTATGAAATTGCACTGGTATACCTAGTATATAACTGATAGTATTTTTTACCTTGAATATATCATGCATATGCATGCAGTGTAGCACGCTTTTCAGCAGCAAATTTTCGTTCTCTGTTTAGATTTTAATATAATTATACGAAAATCTTAAAAATAGTATAATTTCAAAATCGAAAGTCCAAAATCGAAAGTCCAAAGTCCATAGTCCAAAGTCCAGTCCAGTGTTTACAATATGACAAACAAACTTTCGTATAGATGCAGCCTAGTCCCAGGCTCTCTCTCTATTCGCAGCTTTGATATATTTAAATAAGTGTTAAAAGTTTTATGCCTGGGTGTGCTGTGCGGAACGCTTCAGCGAGAGAGCCTAGCAGATTTCGGTAAAATGGTCCCTGATTTCAAAAAAGTGGTCCCTGGCCAGGTTACCAAGCATACCTCATTTGTAAATGGAAAATGTTATGGAAATTTCCTTTGCATTTATAATTAAGTCATTAGTTTTGCTCTAATGCTGTCGGAACAATGAAGTAGGCTACGTTTCGCGGCCATACGGTCAGAATGGAATAACGGGCTAAATATGACTCGTGTTTACTAAAATATATAGCCATATTAAGTGCTATCTAGAAGCTTGAAAATTATGCCGAGTCTCCGACTAAGAATGTTTTGACAACACCGTCATGTCAGACAAATATTTCCAATATCCTCAGCAATTTAAACCTGTCAAGTAGAAAGCGTAGTTGTGTATACCAGTATGGTCTAGTGTTGATCACAACTTGCGAGTACATAAATAACATCAACGATTGCTCAAACTCGGTATCGTAAACTGTATATAATTTTTTTTAGTTGAGCACATTTTTAATACAGTGTGATTTGGTTATGTAGACATCGAACATGTACATGATGAACGAACATTGTCTTATTTATAATTAAAAGCATGGGCGTACCGGAAGGAAAAAATTAGGGGGGCGGAAAGAAAATTGCCCGACTTTTCGTAAAATTGCCCGACTTTTCGTGATTTTGCCCGACTAGTACCAAAAAATTTTTCCCGGAAAATTTTTTTTGGCGACCCCCCCCCCGTCGCCAAAAAAATTTCGGTCAGTGTACCATTTTAGGGGTCAAAAAAATTTTCCGGACGTACCAAATTTTTCGCAGAATCACATTAATTTTCCCAAAAAATACATTTGCCCCAAAATTGACTAAATTTTTGAAAAAAATTACAGAATTTGTCCGATTTTTTTTTATAACAACCCAAAATTGCCCGACTATTAATCGAATATTGCCCGACTGCCCAAAAAACTGGGGGGGCGGCCGCCCCCCCCGCCCCCCCGCCCGGTACGCCTATGATTAAAAGGTTACTTGTATCTATAAATTTTCCGCCATATTAAAAATACTGAAATCTGCTAGGCGTTCTGAAGCACCTTGAGCGGTGACGTCACACCAAGGTCCTAGTCTCGTACTACCTCCATTTTTTTCTCGCGCTTGCTTCAGAACGACTGGGACTAGGCTGGTATAGATGCATGAATCTTAAAATAAAGTATAAACGTGCTGACGTCTTGACAAACAATAGCAGTTTATGATTCCTCAAGAAAATTATTGAACACCCAGGAAATTTCGTGTATTTGTAATTTTCTAATAAAATTACCATTAATAATCAGGTGACCTTTTCAACAGTATGCCATGCAGCTATTTCATTGGGCAATTCCAGCTACAGACTAAATTTTGATGTAGGCAAGACGAACAAAATCCGTCACCACAGCTAGAAAGAACATGTTAAAATTAGTAAAATTGCAAAGTTTGGCCGCGAAATCTTGTAAAATGCGGAAAATATAGCCCTGCGAAATTTGCAAATTTTGTATTAATTTGTATTTAATACGCACGGGAATTTGCACCACTTTCGGCCCGAATGTGGTGCATTTTCCCGCGCGTAATACAAATTAATACAAAATTTGCAAATTTCGTAGGGCTATATTTTCCTCATTTCCTCATGATTAAAAAAAATCTTTCTATCTATCAACTGTATCTTTATTCATAACTCATGTTTTCTGCCTTTAGAAATACACTTATACAAGCCCCAAGGTGGAAGCTAATGTGAGTTCAAAAAGCTCCAACATTCTATTACTTGTGAAATATTGCATATATTCCATCTACTTTCAAACCACTATTGTAGAACCCCTGTAAGTTGCTGATCTGCGCAAAGCTTCTGTTCTTGGTCGAGGGATGATTAAATTGTTCCATCCTCTTAACGCGTATTCCGCATTTCTTTTGCTAAATAGTCTGTTTTGCAGTCCGAATTAAGTGATCTATATATGTACAAATGTTATTATTTTAGTATTGTATGCCATGACATAGTTCTCCACTTAGGTTTGGATAGAACATTGTTAATTGCGGTGCCCAAAGTTTGGCACCGCATTATATTCTGCCTGTGAGTTTGTCCGTTTGTTTGTTAGTTTGTTCGTATCAATACGTTTCCTTAATCGCCTAGTAAAAATTCCTTGCACGTGCTCGAAATTTATTCATTTTTGCAGGAAAATTAATCTATCTTGTACTCTCAGGATCGACTGTTTGCTAGGGCTAAGGCTTTATCTCTAGTTTTATGGGCCAAACAAGGACAACAATACCACTGTTCGAATCAGCGTGAAAAGTTGTATTTATGGATGGAAAAGTTGTATTTATGGATGGAAAATTGATTTCAATATTGATTTCTATTCTAGCTATTTATGGCCTTTTAAAGACAAGCCACTCTGAAATAATCCTTCACGTTTTCCGAATTCCTTTTTTCGAGGAAAGTTTTCTTTTCTATTTTAATCTCGGACTCTCACGATAGACTTTTTGCTGCGCCTTATCTCTGGTTTTATGCGCCCAATAAGGAGAAAAATACCACCGTTCGATTCAGCGTAAGAAATAATTGTACTTATGGATGTCAAATGTATTACTAAACAACAGAATTCTAGCGATTTATGGCCTTTGAAAGTCAAGCGAGATTGCATTGTCGACAAATCGCTCAAAATTATTAAACTAATTAAAAATGCAGTAGTTCGATTCTTGATAACTTTCGTATCGTTGGTTTTCTCGTTTTCGGCCGTATACCAGTGGATTCGTCTCATTTTTCTCTTCTTTTTGATAGTATTTTGAGCCAACTATTTTATTTTGAAGGTTTTAAAGTACAGTTTTAATAAGCGAAATTGTATTGTTGACAATTGTATTTTATTTTGAAGGTTTCAAAGTACAGTTTTAATAGGCGAAATTGTATTGTTGACAATTGTATTGTTGTACAATTGTATTGTTTGACCCTTGATAACTTTGGTATCATTAGTTTTCTCTTTTCGGCCGTAAACCAGTATATTCATCACAATTTCTCTTCATTTTGATAGTATTTTGAGCCCAAAATATTTTATTTTGAAGGTTTTAAAGCGCAGTTTTGATCCTAATTTATGGACCAACCGGCGGCCGACAGGAGAATGTAGCGTACTAAATATCACTTTACTTGTAGGCGGAAACGCCGGAAGTTTTATTTGTAGGCGGGCACCGCATTTTAGTACTGTGTCTGGTTATGAGTAGTTTTCTCAAACTTATTATGTTCTATTTTAAATAGTTATTAATATAATCAACCATGGATGACGGTGGGCTGAAAGTTGATGCGAATTTGGAAACTCCTCCAAAAGAAAATAAAGAGCTGTCTGTATTGCAGGCGATTATTGACAACAGTAGCTGCGATGTTAGCACTCAAACTATTAATATAAGTTCTGACAGTTGTGTTACGCAATTCACTGCACCTGCAGATATACTCAATCAAGGGGTAAATATCTCGAACAGGCCTAGCAGTAGAAGTAAAAGGTCGTCTTTCAGATTGTTCATTGTACCAGACGATCCTGACAGTGATGCGTTTCACGACTCAGGGCTACGATTATCTTTTGACAAAGAACGCCATGGGAGTAATGGCCAGTCACTGCGTTTCTCCGTAACATCGAATGAATGGAATGAATAAATTGAAACTACAGAACCTTTGTATGATTCTAAGAATATCAGAAAAACCAAAAGAAGTAACAATACATTTAAACAGAACGAACGCACCAGGAAAGGTACGGCTTCATCTGTCAGTTTAGAGAAAGGCAATAGTGATGAACCGATCGACCACCAACTCATACATTCTATAAATCCTAGTGTACTTGCTTGGTTAAAGTTAAAGAATTTTGAAGAGCGTGAAAAGCGAAGGCTTAAGAAGCAGGAAAGGAAGGAGCTAAGGCGGCATGCATATGAAGAAGTTGAAAAAAGACAAAAGCGCATTGAGGAAAGTGAAAAGCAGTTTGCACAGTGGTTGATTGCTAAGAAGAAAGAAGCAAGGCGTGTATGGAGAGAAAAACGCGCGAGGAAAAGAGTGGATACGGTGGAAAATGAAGACACAATTAGGAAGGACAACGATACTCCTCCTAACTACATCGTTGTCCCAACGTTTAAAGGTGTCCAAGCGTGGGTGGGAGAAGAGGAGGTTTCACTTAATAATGGAAAAACAAGTAAAAGGTTGCAGGCACAACTGAAAACCTATAATCCAGAACAGTCTCCCAATGATAATGTAGCAGAAAATGATCCATCAGACCAGGCTAGTTTGGATAAAGACAATGGTGAACACTATAACAAAAGACCTGCAACTGCTCATAGTAGGCTACTGTCAGTTAATGGTAGGAATAGTAAACTCTCAAAGAGAAATACCCAAGAGAAATGGCCGAAACAGGAAAGCAATTACAATAAAAGACCCGGTACATCGGGCGGACTACCTACAAGTAGCACGGATACTATGGTTGATAAAGAAATAAAAGGGATAACCCATGAAGCGTGGGTGGTGCAGAAACGAAAAGAAGAGAAATCGAAAAGGCCAAAAACTGCGCATGCATCACACCTCAATTTTGAAGATGGTCAAAAACCCACCAAAAAATCGATCACGTTTGAAGCATGGAAGGTACAAAAGCGACAAGAAAGCAAAAAGAAAGCGAAACTGAAGAAACGAGAAGTCGTCGATGATACTCTCACTGAAGCAATAATAAAAACTGCGAGGAAAAGAGTAGAAAATTCATGCAAAGAGAAACGACGGCTGGATACAGGCATGCCAAAGTGGCAAGCTAGAAATAGAGTAAGAACTAGTGGCGCAGAGAAAAACGCCAGCATTTCAAATACGCCTCATAGTAAGTACGCAGTAATTCAATTGGTGGGGAATGAACAGGATAATCATGAAACGCAAGAAGCAAGTACTCAGGCAAAAGAAGTTGCAGCATTACGGAAATCCTGTGCAAATTTAAAGTTGCACTGAAATGTATTGGTTAAAAAACAAGCAAATGATTTCCACCGTGTGCTATACCATCTCTTCACCGTGATCAACTACAGTATACACAAAGTCAAATCTTTGTAACTGTGACGTTACTCTCAAGCTAAAATTTGGAGTAACAACAATTCATGAAAAGGGAAGAAGACGGCCATGTACATGTAGTCGCGAAATCCTGTCGAAATCAGGCGAAAAGAAAGGCTAAAACCTAACTTGACGATTATCAGGCCAACCAAGAAGCAGACCTGTACAAGGTACGGGCAAACTGGAACCACATAGGATTAATCCTCATTTATCTAAGGGCCTGTTTACATGGAGGTAGGTTGCCCTATCAGGAGGGCAAGGGTGGAAAAATATTTTACTTTCTGGAACCGCAAAAGAACATTACAAATCCTTGGAATTAATATCCCAACAAGACGGATCATTCTGGAGTGTAATTCCCAATAGTTTCATGTCTTGCGTTCAATACCTGCCATTGGTGGAGGATTTGCTGATTTGCCACTTACAATCATTTCCCATGTTTTAGCTAGATTCAATGTCATTCTTTTACTTTCCGTCCATTTTTCAATATTGCCCACTCCAGAATCATAATTATCTTTAACCGGGGCACTAACAGTCATGTCATCTGCAAATTTGACTAGTATCCTGATAATCCTGATAATATAATATATTATCAGGATTTTTGGCTGTTAGATCATATATCATTAAAGAAAATAAAAATGGTCCAAGGACTGTGTCTTGCGGTACTCCACATAATTTGTTGTATTCCGTTAACTGTAACTATTTGTCTCCTATCAGTAAAAAAATTGCAACCATTTGAATATATATGGATTAATGTTGGTTTCTTTCAGTTAAGAAAGCCTTCGATTCCGTTTCTCACAACATTACTTGTAAGAACATCAAATGAAATCACCCTGACATGGTCGGCATTGCCATCCAACCAGTTTAGCCATATTATATACATATAGAATCATAAATTCCTTTATTGATTATTATTTTCTTCGGTACTATGCTATTGATTATTTTGGTTGCTATATTCATTTTTGGTGGGATCAGAATGCCAGCATTAAAATTTTATCGATGATTTCTTAAACGCATTAAAGTTGTTTTTTATTTGCGACAGCAAAACACTGAACTGGCTCGTCTTTCATATAGCCTTGCACAATCACTATCATACAGCTGAGATGGAGGTCTATCGGCAGTCTTGTATTCAGTGCAAATAAATAAAATACATTTGAAGTTAACCATCATCTGCTGCCCCGTAACCCTTACTGCATGAAGCCAACCACTATTATACGTATGCAAGGCTACATGAAGAACACACCAACGAGAGAAACTCATGATTTTTGTAAGTTGTAATGGCACAAATGCCAAATGGTGTGGTTTGGAAATTTAAAATGGGCAACACATTTCTCGTAACTATAGTTTAAAGTAATGCTGACATCTAAAATCGTTCCAATAAATTAATTTAGCCGTATACATGCAAACACGAATATTGTGGTATACTAAAACTAAGGTGTTTAGTCCGTCGTTCCATTTAAATACACTAGTCTACAAGACCAATAATAACTGCGTTAAAATCCGACATCACGGTCCTATTATCAATGATGAAACCGCGAACAGTAAAAAAACGACACCACCAATAAGAGTAACTATAAAAAGAGCAGAAAATATTCACTTGTGAACGTCAATGAAATGTTTGCATGATTCGTTATTATGAAAGTACTGTACGCTTATTATGAAAGTACTGTACTGAAAGGACGGGACTAGCTAACAGTCGTGGGTCGTGGGTCGTGGGTAGAATGTCGTGGGTAAAAAGTCGTGGGTCGTGGGTAAAAAGGCGTGGGTCGTGGGTAAAAAGGCGTGGGTCGTGGGTAAAAAGGCGTGGGTCGTGGGTAAAAAGGCGTGGGTCGTGGGTTAAAAGGCGTGGGTCGTGGGTAAAAAGGCGTGGGTCGTGGGTAAAAAGGCGTGGGTCGTGGGTAAAAAGGCGTGGGTCGTGGGTAGGCGTGGGTCGTGGGTAAAAAGGCGTGGGTCCCGAATACAAAGTCGTGAGTTCCAAGCAAAGTATTTCCATACATTTACCTTTCTACCTTTCTTTGGAATGCGTGTTTTTTTCTTCTGAGGCTTTCCCAAACTATGCCCAAATATGCATAGTCTTAGAGCGCGTTAAGGCCGGGTTTTTGATATCGGTAGATCGGTTTAAATATATTATAACCAAGTGTGGATGAAACAGTTCAACTTCACGCCCCATATAGCTCAAATATTTGGACGTTATAATCTTATAGACAGAAAAATTAGTTACTGCAATTCGTCAATAAGAATATGGCTCAAGGCCACATGTACGAAAGCTGAGTAGCACTAGTGATCCACTCGATATTATAGTCAAATTTTTATAACCGGCAATGGCATCACATGTTTTCAGAGCTATATATGAAATTGCGGAGTATAGCTACAGGGACCGCGGAGACGGGGGGGGGCTGGGGGGGGCTTTAGCCCCCCCACTTTTTTTGACAGCCAAAATTATTAAAATAGAAATCTAAATGAAACTTTCTAAATTAATAAACCTCACCCTTTAGCCCCCCCACTCTCTAATACGCGGGCCCTGAGCTAACCATTTAATTAATGAAATAATATGTCATTTGACTTATATATGGTCTTCATGTATATACTATACAAAGAATTCGAAGATCGCCGGTCTGGAAAATAGTGATGCATCGATATCCATATCAGTAATTTTGTTGTTGATATTACCGACATCGTCGTAAACATTACAAGAAAATATATCTCTAGACCAACCAATGTTGCTGTTATTTAAAACTGCTGAAGTCTATCCTAAACGATTTCTGAAATAGCGTAAACTACAAACGGAACAAACCTTGCATGTAAACAATGCTACTCGGTAACTCGGGCTGTTATTAAATAAGCGCTGTGAAATTTCCAAATTCCAACTTGCCATTGACTTCGCTGAAACTTGATGCTCAAGAAATATGTAGAAGTATACCTCTCTGTTATCAAACCTACGGTAAAATAATCCGACAAAAGCCTACTGAAAGATAAGTCAAAGCATGAATGTTACAAATACTGTATGTGTCACTATGTGACTGTATATTTGTAACTTATCTGTTTGACATTAGAAAATACAAATCACATAATAAATTTGACACTAGATTCACTACTGCAACATCATGGTTAGATACTAAGTACGTATTTAAGTGACATCTCTCAAATGCTTTCTTTTATTTTTCCCTAGTAAATTAACATGCAGACATTGCATTAAATTAACACTGTCCAAGTGGAAATTTCTGGCTTATTACTGTAAGAACATCGATCAACAAATTAGCGAAGCCCTGAATGTCAGAATTTAGCTATTTATGACAGGCTTGACAGCACTATTTCCTATTGAAGAATTACAATATTTATCTGTCTATAAGATTATAATGTCCAAATATTTGAGCTATATGGGGCTTGAAGTTGAACTGTTTCATCCACACTTGGTTATAATATTTATAAACCGATCTGCCGATATAAAAAACCCGGCCTTAACGCGCTCTAAGCTATGCATATTTGGGCATAGTTTGGGAAAGCCTCAGAATAAAAAAAAAACACGCATTCCAAAGGGAGAAAGGTAAATATATGGAAATATTTTGCTTGGAACCCACGACTTTTTATTCGGAACCCACGACTTTTTACCCACGACCCACGCCTTTTTACCCACGACCCACGCCTTTTTACCCACGACATTCTACCCACGACCCACGACCCACGACTGTTAGCTAGTCCCCTGGCAGACATGCAGTGAACAAGATCTAGTCGCCAAATTTCATACCAGGTCGCCTTATATCAATGAAAACTTATTGATCAATAATAACCTATATATATATATATATATATATATATATATATATATATATATATATATATATATATATATATATATATATATATATATATATATATATATAGATATATATAAATACATGCATATACTAGAAATACATGCATGCAGCAACCCCTCGTCTATATTTTCCGAACATTGAATTAACATGAACACAGGCTCGTGTTTCTGTCAAGTGTTTCCATGGCAACACGATACTATGAATTTTAATTTTTTTGTACAAAACGGCAAAAATAGTTTAACGATTAGTACTTTTAACTGTACAACAATGAATGTCCGAAATATGCACTGTGGGTATGTTATTTGCGAGCTTTGATTTAATGTAAGATTTAACTTAAATATAGCTTTCTTATAATTAAAATGTTTTGAAATGTTCATTCAACTAAACTACATTTGCCGATTAACTGTTTTACTTAAATGAAACATAATAAGTTCAAATTGTTGGGTTATTTCAGTTCCGTTAGCGTTTTCAAAATTAAACAGGGTAATTTAGGAAACTTACAGATTCGTTAGAAAGGAAAACAGTCATGTTTTAGGCAAAAAAGTTAATTAAATCAATTCTTCTCATGTCTTCAAACAAAAATTGCTTCAAAGCTCGTTGTATATGAAACGATTTTCCAAATGTATGTCTTTGAAAATTGAAATCTTGCTAATCCCACTCCTGGCAAGCAGCCATATTTTTTAGGTCCACCAAACATCATGAACATCAAGGAGGTCCACCAAACATCATGAACCTTGACACCACTTTAGACTTCGCTAATGCTTTCCTTTTCCCGGGTGTAAATAGTCGGGCGGAATTAGTACCCTCGCCTGCGTGAAAGTTACATCTAAACTCCTTTACACCGGCTGATAGTTTCAGCAAACTAATGTTATTCCGAACTGAAAAAGTATGCATTTTAACAACACATCTATTTTAAAAACTGTATATGTACTGTAGATTCGAAATATGCAATTTTTAAAATAGATGTGTTGTTACAATGTCAATGCATATACTTTTCTTGGAATAACATTTGTTTTATTTCTAAACGCGATGTTAAAAAGACGACTTACCAGATTTTACAGAAATCTTTTGAGCGATAAGTCTACCGCCAATAACAGCTAACCCCGTACACAAAGCATGTCCTAACGTTCCACCTAGCGTTACGCCAAGCACATCCTAAAACACAAAAGTAAAATTCATGAAGCCAACTCTTTCATGTGCTTATATGCATGCTCATGCGTTTCTGTACTCATGGTAGTCCGGGAGATTTACAGGTAGGAAAATCAACGGAAACTCGCAGGATTGAGACTAGATACAAGAGTGAGAAGAAAATTTTTTGGACTTGTTTGGTAGCATATATAAATTTAACCAATGTGGCAGCACTTCCTTAAACTTTTGTGCCTCAAATATCATGCAATATATAGCCCATATAGCTTAATTTGACCTACCAATGCTTACAGACTTGCAAAACGTACAGGTTGTCCGCCTATACGGTTGCATGTCTGAAAAATAGGCACTCGAGGAGTGCGTATCTAAGGATTTGCAATTTTGTTGTCAATTTTATTTAAAACACAACATCATGGCATATCTTGTTTTGTTTGAATGTCAAATTCTGTTTAATTACTCTTATATTTAAAGTTAGTCTACTACAACTTTTGTTGGCTTTATCATTGCCTGAAAGATAAAAGAAAAACTCAATTTGTAGAAATGTTGAAGATATTTTATAATTTAACGTTTGGATAACCCCCCAAAATGTTTCGATGTTTCCGCATTCCACAATAAGCAATTACATTTCTAATTCATTTCCATGGCAATGAATACGAATGAAAAATGGAACAATATAGTTTTCATAATGGAAACACCGCTTTTAATTTTATATAAGGGAGTGGTCATTATTTATGGGGAGGGGGGGGGAGGTTGGTAAATGGGGAAAATAAGGATTGAAAACTTTTTTGACCCCCCTCCAGACTGAAGGCAAACTTGTTGTGTCTCCCCCCTCATAAAAGTAGAAACTTTTCTGATCCCCCCCCCCCAGTGTGGATTGAAAAATTAACAGCAATGAAACAGGTGTGCGTTGCAGCCTTGCAGGTAAAGTTAGATATTACGACAATCTGTTTAATCTAGCATATGATGTTTTACCCCGTGAATATGATTCAACCATATGTTTTTAAAAATACACATTATGTGTTACTACTTTGCAGTGCAACAATTGTCCTACCATATTAAACCCTAACCCATGGCCCGCCTTCATACAGCGAAATTATTTGAACCCAGGACTTTTGAGTCTCTAGATCGTTGGAAATGGCATTTTCAGAATCTTCTTTACCTCTTTGGCATTATGATTTGTGAGTCTATGCCATAGATATCTATGGTCTATGCTGTTTGTGATCATAGAAATCAGAACTCTAGACATGATATTTAAGTTCAAAAACTTTTTTGACCTCCCCTTTCTCTAGGAAAAACTTTTTTGACTCCCCTATTTATAAGGGTAAAACTTTGTCTCCCCCCTTCCCATTTACCCCCCCCCCCTAAATAATGCCCACTCCCTTAAACTCCGCTCCTGAGTTGAACGAATTTGTCTTTCAGGACCTTTTGTATTTCTAGCACAAAACAGTCATATATTCCTTCGTTTAGCTCAAACTGAGTAGTACAATGTTTAGTCGTTGGTGTATTCTACGAAAATGAGCGGGTTTTTTGTCCCAAAGAGTGCAAATAACGACAACCACAAATGGCGGATAATAGCAATTATTATCAATTCAATTATTATCAACAATTCAATTATCCTACGTCATTCGTATTACTATCCATCTATCTACCTGTCTATCTTACACACCCGACGACATAAACGATTTTGCTTCGCAAATCCTTAATCTGTAAATTGCTTATTAAAAGGTAAGCAAGATTTATTTTCAAAACCTGTTGTATGCTACCCTGGGTTCAGAAGTTTTCTGATGTCAGAGTTTTACGAGGCGACGAGGTAGAGAAAACCTCTGGGCGCGACCTGTCGAATTTCATTTCCATGACGTAATTTATTAATATTTCACGATCTGCATATGCTTACTCCACCCGCTGCGCATCGAATACAAACAACTACAATAACCACTACACAAGAAATAACCTACCAAGGTGCTACAGTATACCTACTATAACACAAAAAAGTCCTGAAATATAAATATGCAATCGTTGTAGTTCATGTATATAAATAAGAATAGTTCAGGGAGTATATTGTTTAAAAACAAGGATGTTTTACAATTCTATGTTTGAAATTAAACACGATCCTCATACCTCTCTTGTGGCTAAAATAATTGTTGCTAATTGAGATCTATCACCCCATTCCGCTAGGAATGTTAATGTGAATGATTGCAGGAATATTGGAGAGACTAAACCGAAACAATGCCTGGGTTGTTTTGTGACTTTGATTATACCAGATTCAGGATCTTCAATCACAGACGTTCTTGACATTTCTTGTAGCTACAAAAGAAAAAAGCTTGGTTTAAAATATCTATAACTAACTGCTCGTACAGAAATTGAAATCCAATCCAGTCTCACTATCGGATTTGCAAAACTAAATAAGACTACACTCATCAGCATCATTGTAAATCGTACGGGCCCGTTGTATAATTTCCCGAACCTGTATTACAGGGATGAGATCGCAGGCCAGATTATTTTGAAATAATGAACGGTTCATGATTAAAAAAAATAGACCTCCTCAAGCTGGTCCCATTTCAACTTTTGTTTATATACGTTTAAGAGACGGTTTCTTTTCAGTTTAATTATATTCGGATTTGTTTTGCATGTGAGGCACAGCCCCTCTGCTCTAATATATTAATAAAAATAGAGTAATTAATAAAACTACACTGACAGTGTGTACTCGGTCTTTTTAATGTTCATCATTTTTTAAAAGCAAACAAAATGTCTAGCTGCGACATTTTTTTTTAATTCAGTGGGACGTCCGCTATCATTGATGGACTTTTCACTTCGCTAACCGCGATCTCCTTTTTCTCGCACGTGTAAATAGCCCAGCGAATTAGTTCCATCACCCAGGGGCCGGTTGATGTATAAAACTCTTAATCACTTTTTTAATCACTATTTAGGAACTCTTGGGGACAAAACTAAGACGAATTACTATCTAGACGAACTAACTAAAATACTGTGACTGCCAAGGGTGCTGTAACAAATCATGCCACTATACGGTTTTGTTGCAAATTTTAAAAACAACCATTGATTTAATTAACTTTTTGAACTTTCTTAGGATTTCTAGTAAATTATTATTTTTTTTCATAATCTTGTTGCATGCTGTATTCTGTTTGGAGTAGATAGCAATAATTATAGTCAGTATTTTATGTAAGGGGCCGACCATTTAACTTTTGAGGGGGAGGGTGGGTGATTTTGAAAAAAAATTTCCTGCAAGGCTATTCTGAACAAAAAAAAATACCTGCACTAACAAACTGGGGAAAAAAATATCCTGCCCCAGTATTTGGTGGGGAACTAGTGTAAGGGACTAGTGTAAGGTTAATTTCTTGTTAGAAAACTCCTCAAATTGCTGGAAATAGCTTATCTGAGCTTAAAAAAATCCAAAATTTTCTCCCC
>CACRXK020001992.1:0-25333 GCA_902702795.2 Paramuricea clavata | reverse complement strand
GCACCTTCGGTGGTCGACTCAGTTGTCTCAGAGTCCTAGTTAAGCATGGCCTGAGCTGCTGCCCTATGATGTATACGTACTAGTTAAACCATGCATATATATGCTGTAGGTAGCTGCAGTGATACAGACAGGGCTGTAGCAAGGGGGGGGGGGTATTGGGGGTGGTTAACCCAACATATTCAGAAAATCGGGTTGGCCATTCGGAAAATTACGGCAATAATAGTGGAACAAAATTTTAGTTGTTAAACAGAGAAAATATTATACTGGATTGTATTGTCACTATAAATTGTAAGCAAATTGTAAATTTCGACATACTAAAACGCTTTTTTCTGACCATCAGCATTCTGTCAAAACTAGCATCCCCAAAGTCCAGGAAATGGCATTTCAGAGACTCGAAATTTAAAAATTTCCTCGGGCCTCCGGCCCTCGTTTTCTGCCCCCAATAAACAAAAGCTCCCTACCGCACTGCTTCTGTAATATGTCTGTGCATAAATTATGCATATTTTTGTTAATTGTAAATTGCGTCTTCATTTTCCGAATAGCAAACACCTTCATGGCTAATAGTATGCCATGATATATTCGGAAATTATTTTCGTCATTCGGAAATTTTTGGCCTACACCCCCCCCCCCCAACTATACATGCTAGCTACGGCCCTGGATACAGACTTGCCGACTGGAACTTCTCCAGGTCCCCCGCTAATTATGTCCTCTCCAGTTACACATCCTTAAAAAAGGCCCTGAACCAAATGTTATACCTCATAGCAATATGTATTATTAAGAGCAATGCATGAAGCTAGAAAACTCAACTTTAATTATAATTAAAGAATCGAAATAGTATAAGCTATTGAAAAAAAAATGCTGCGAAAGAAAGCGTGGCAAAAATAATCGGACATGGTGATGGGATAAAAAAAAACCTTGCACATAACGATCCCAGAAAAAAATTCCCTGCCAGCAGTAAATCACCCCCTCAAAAGTTAAATGGTCGGTGGTCGGCCCCTAAATAATTATTTCCTTCTTATTTGAGGACCCTTATAAAAACCATCTTTGATGATGAGGAAGCCCCTCACAAAAGATTGTTTAAAAAAAAAGGGGGAAAAAGGAAAAAAGAAAAGTAAATTAGTTTTCCCTGATAGTTCGTATAATGCCGTATTCATACGTACTGTATAATCGGATCATCCATGTAGACAGAATATGGGCGAAAATTCGTTTACGCATAAATTTGCTGCCAACGGATGATCCGCCGCCTGTCACGGGCGAATTATCAGACAAACAGCGGAACTATAGGTTAGTGCATTAGTATGAATCGGACCAATTTGAAAAATACCATTTTACCTCCTCTTCTTTTTTCTTAAGTTCTGCTTGGACTTCTTCGTATTCCTCTTGTCCTTCATTAGGATCCATTGTATAACCTTCGTGTAACATTTTCAACCCAAAATAGACAAACAATGCGGTTGACACATAGAACGTGAACTTCCTCGGTATGACTGTGGTTGCATAACCTAATGCTGCAGAAAGAACAGTCATAAACCCTAACGCGCTTAATGCTCCAGCAAACACCGTCATTCGTGGGTACTTCATCGCCATAATGGCTGCAATAAAGAATGTTTTATCACCGAGCTCAGACACGATAATAACAGAAACGGACGCAACAAATCCGTGGATAAAGCCATAAACATTCCCCAGTGGATGGCTGACTTCTGATTTCACTTGATCACTCTTCTGTAAGAAAACGATAAAACACACGCAGAGATTAATCAACACAAAACGCAGTCGTTTGATGCTTCAAAAAATGTCATTTCATCAATATATACAGTAGTAATATTATAGCATGGGCCTTGGTGTTATTTTTATTGTTGTTGCTGTGGAACCTTTATGTTAAAACCCAATCATATTCTGGATTAATCATATTATGCACATGTTTATATGATCCCGGATAGCGAACAAATTTAATATGGTCGCGGTGACCGGCAGTTATTTCGAGACCTTTTATCAAATGAATGGTTCCAGAAGGTTCCGTATATTACCAGGTCCAGGAGCCGGTTGCATAAAACGTGGTTGTACAAAACCGTTGTGTAGTTATTTATAATAAATAGTTAATTTTAATCCATATTAATTATAGGATCCATATAAGAAAGAGAAACAATGCCATTCCGATAAAACAGCTACTCCTTGAGATTCATGCAACTTGACCTTTTCACTTTGTTCTTTGAGTTTATGACTTGTTTTCTTGTTCTTTCACACTTTTTTAAAATAACATATACTGCAATACAAATTTAGTAAAATGAAAATTCTGTAGCGAACTGGGCTCATTACGGAGCTTTACGAAGCCAAGGCGAACATTGACATTTTGTGATGGGTCACGTGATTAACAAGCATGCGAAAAAAAAACCAGCGAGAGAGAAACAGTGAGAAATCAGTGAGAGAAATTTGTATTTTATTATTATTAAAGTTATTATAAAGTTATTATTATTTTGTTATCGTGATTTGCCCTGGATACTTCTCAGGGAGGCGAGAATTCAGGACACTTGGCACCTCCGACCGGGATTTATGGAGATTTTTATGTAAACAACGAATACAATACATAGCAACATGGCAGAAGAAAATGATTGAAATGATGTTAGGATCCACCACCACCAGAGTAGAAATTTATGCAGCTAGCATAAAATCCCTAGATCAGAAATTTGAACTTGAAATTGAAATGTCAAAAGTCGATAAACCTGAGCTAATGAAACTCAACAACCCGAATTATGCCCACCTGTTAGAGAGATACAAACATTTGAACGGTGCAAAATTCGAAGATCCTGACACCCGTACACAAATACCTATACACCTTATGCTTGGGGCTAGCGATTATGCCAAAATTAAAACCACTACGGCTCAAAAGGTGGGGCAGCCGGGGCAGCCGGTGGCAGAGAAAACCCTCCTCGGTTGGACGATGATGTCTCCAGGGAAGGAGGAGGGTTATCCTGTTAACTCAATCCACTACTATAGATTATGAGCAGTTATGTGCATTAGATGTCCTCGGACTTCCGGACAGAAATGAAAATGATCAGAAAACTGTGTATGAGGAATTTGAAGAGCAGCTTAGTAGAGACCAAGCGGGCTGGTATGAGACATCATTACATGGAAAGGGGATCACCCCCACTGCCAACTTATGAGAACAGTAGCAAGCGTCGCCTAGAGCAGTTGCTTAAGAAACTTGAACGGAACGGACAGTACAAACAGTATAATGACATTATACAACAACAGTTAAATCAGGGAGTAATTGAGCTGGCACCTACCACTAAAACAGCAAAAGAATTTTACATTCCCCACAAAGGCATAGAAAGGAAGCAAGCTGAAACCACTAAGTTGAGAGTGGTGTATGACGCGTCTGCGAAAGAGAGCGGATTCCAACCATCCCTCAATGATTGCCTCCACCCAGGCCCCCCTCTCCAGAACCTGTTGTGGGACGTCCTTGTTAGATCTAGATTTCACCCCATTCTGTTAACAGGCGATTTGAAACAGGCTTTTCTGCAAATCAGAATAAAGGCCGAAGATCGGGATTCATTGCGATTTCACTGGAAAGAGACTGGGAACGATGCAATACAAATCTACCGGTTTACTCGAGCCCCGTTTGAGTTGACTTGCTCCCCATTCCTTCTCGGGGGAGTCCTTAAACACCATCTGGATGCTTGGGAAGATCGCTATCCCGAGATAGTGAAGCAATTACGCGAAGGGTTGTATGTTGATGATTTGATTACGGGGGGTACCACAGTCGCAGAAATCCAGACCCAGAAGGAGAAAACTATCGAAGTTTTCGACGATGCCACTTTCACAATACATAAATGGCACTCAAATGTACCAGAACTCGAGCCAAAGAATCAATCGCCATCAGAGATAAGTGAACTAACATATGCCAAAAGTCAACTGGCAGGGATCGAACAGCCCGATGGGAAACTACTTGGTGTGCCCTGGAATAGGAAGCATGATACTATTAGCGTGACCCTCACCCCAGACGCTGAACCTGTAACTTAAAGAATCATCTTGTCAAAATGGGCACGAATCTACGATCCCCTGGCTTGGCTTCACCACACTGACCGGAAAACTTGTTTATCGGAGTGCGTGTGACAGCAAAATTCCATGGGACGCAGACCTACCAGAGCCACTACGAAAGAAATGGAAGGAATGGAACGAAACGCTCGAGTCCTATACAATCCCTCGGTCCTTAGCCTCATACCATCAACCAATTCAAGAGATCACCTTGCATGGATTCGGAGACGCGAGCTCAAACGGCGTTTGTGCAGTCGTCTATGCAGTCGTCTATGCAGTAGTCAAACAAGAGGATGGAGGTACCCCGGGATTGGTCTGTTCGAAGTCACGAATAGTTAAGCGGAACTTGACCATTCCACGTCTTGAGCTCATATCGGGACACATGACTGTAAACCTAGCCACAAATGTTCAACAAGCTCTCACTACTCATCCAGCAACTGTTCATTGTTGGCTCGATTCAACCGTGGCTCTGTATTGGATCAATGATCAAGGTGAATACCGACAATTTGTGGCAAACAGAGTACAAAAGATTCGTCAGCACGAGAATGTTACTTGGCATCGGAAGTCGGGGAGGAAAGGTCTCCGGGAACACGTTATGGAAAGAGGCTTCATCATGGTTAAACAATTCTGCAGAATGGCTAGTTCAACGAGTTCTGGAACCGACACCAGATAGAAAATCAGAAGCGAAAGTGATTAAAGAAATCTTCAAAGCTGCGCACATTACCACCCCCCGGAAATTTACCAACTACGAGAACACGAGGTGCAGTACCATTCGAAGTGATCGGGGTGGATTTTGCCGGACCTATCAAGTACGTAACAAAGTCGAAGAAGGAAGCTAAGTCATATCTTGTGCTTTATACGTGTAGTCTAACAAGAGCCGTCCACCTTGATATTGTGAGATCGTTGGATTCGAAAGAGTTCATCATGAGCCTCAAAAAGTTCATTGCGAGGAGAGGAAGACCAAAGTTAATCTATTCCGATAATGCAATGACATTTAAAGCTGCCGCAAAATGGATTCAACTGGTAAGACAAGATGAGAAACTAAACAGTCTCTTAGCAAACATGTCGATCGAATGGCGTTTCAGTTTAATTAAGTCGGGCCCCATGGTGGGGAGGACAATTTGAATGTTTAATCGGGTTAATTAAGAGTTCATTCTATAAGTCAATCGGCAATGGTATCTTAACGTGGTCGGAACTCGAAGAAGTCGTGTTAGTTATCGAAATAGCGATGAATAGTCGCCCATTGTGTTACTTAGAGGATTGTATTGAACTTGTCGATTTTATTTCTATAATTTCTTGAACATTTGGTACAAAATATTAACGTAAAACTCTATACAAAAAACTATAAATCGTATCGTGTTCGAGCTATGAAATCGAATCGACAAGTTCAATACATGGCGCCCCACGTGGTGCGCCATGTATTGAATATCGTATTTATTTCTATAATTTCTTGAACATTTGTGACAAATTATTAACGTAAAACTCTATAAAAAAAAAACTAGTCGTATCGTGTTCGAGCTATAAATCGCATCGTGTTCGAGCTATGAATCGTATGACCTTTGTCTCTATAGCAACAGTTCTGCTATTGGTTGGCATAAATTAAGTCAACATAAATTAAATTAAATTTAAATGTTTATCACAGAGGATGATGTGCAGTTACCTGTGCTCACACCCAATGCTATGCTCCACACCCAACCCACCTACATTCCCAAACTGGAAAAGCACCACATCGAAGAGAAAGATCTCAGAAAGCGAGCCAAACATCTGTTAAAATGCAAACAAGCGATGTGGAATCGGTGGACCAGAGAATATGTGCGTGGTCTTCGTGAGCAACACCGAATGACTAGACCAAAATCAATGCAACATCCCAAAGTTGGAGAGATCGTGATTGTAAAGGAAGATCAAAAACCAAGAAATACCTGGAAACTTGCCATAGTTAAGCAACTCATCACGGGCAGAGACTGTAACACGGGCAGCTAAGCTTAAAACTGCTGGAGGTAATAACTACCTGGAACGCGCGATACAACACTTGTTCCCGTTAGAGTTACAATGCGATAAAGAGATTACAACTCGTTTAGATCCAGATGCACAAGAGTTCACACCCAGACAGAAGCGAAATGCTGCAGCAGCAGCTACGTTACGCATAAGAGACATTGCAGAGGATGAACAGGAACTTTAATTAAAGATTGCAGAGACTTGCTATGTGAACACTTATCGAAAGACAATTAATTAGTTCGTAATAAACATTTATATTATTCATAAATTTACTTAGTTACCCAGTTCGTACTGTGACATGTAAACTCTCAGAGTATACATGGGGGAGTGTGTAGCGAACTGGGCTCATTACGGAGCTTTACGAAGCCAAGGCGAACATTGACATTTTGTGATGGGTCACGTGATTAACAAGCATGCGAAAAAAACCAGCGAGAGAGAAACAGTGAGAAATCAGTGAGAGAAATTTGTATTTTATTATTATTAAAGTTATTATAAAGTTATTATTATTTTGTTATCGTGATTTGCCCTGGATACTTCTCAGGGAGGCGAGAATTCAGGACAATTCTGTCGAAAATTCTCAAGTTTTAATTTAATATAATTTAATTTAGAATAAAATGGGTTGCACAGGAGAAGTCTTTTTCACTGAACTTGCATGGGTGTTTTAGTTCATTTAGGCCGGCCGTAAGCTTTGTTCATAGTGGCGTGCAACCTTATATAACAATGCACCCAGGACGTTCAAACGCTGGTCCCATTAGGAAGCTTCAATAGACAATTCCCATTATAGACTAATTTTAAAACTAGGCAAGGAGATGAAAATAAATCACCACAGCTAGAAAGACCATACTAAAATTAGTAAATTTGCAAAGTTTGGTTGCAAAATGTTGTAAAATGCGGAAAATATAGCCTTGCAAAGTTCGCAAATTTTGTATATATTTTTGTATTGCGTGCGGAAATTCCTACCACATTCCTACCACATTTGGGCTGAAAATGATAGCAATTTCCGCACGCAATTCAAAAGTATACAACATTTGCGAACTTTGCAAGGCTATATTTTCCGCATTTTACAACATTTTATGCTTTTCGGAATTGTACCAGCAACTAACTACAATGTGCCAGAAACCCAAAGAAAGTGTGCAACAGTTCTTGTTAATTATGGATGCAAGAAATGAAGTTGTTTTTGCTAGTAAGGAAGCAGACACTGATTTCAACTATGGTAGCCAGTTAATCCAGAATACTTTTCTGAAAGCTTTAGAAACTGAAATTCGTGATGAGTATCTGACAACTAGCTTACGGCCAATTCTGCGAAAGGACGGTGTGTCTGATGAGGAACTTATGCGAAGTATCAATGAACTTGCCTCCCAAAAGACCGAGCGAAAAATGCCAAGGTGAGTTCTGTTGAGGGGGAAAAAGGGGACATCTCCAGAAGCCATTGAATTTTTGAAAAACAGGACCTCCTCGCAGAGATCAAGGGAATCAAGTCTGAATTAAGTTCCCTTAAAGCAAAGGTTGAGGAACAGGTGTCCAAGAGTAATGCACCCTTCCAGTCAAGATATCCACGGGGTTGCCCCAAATGTAGGAGAAAACAATGGAAATACTTGCAGACATTGTTTTATTTGCTGTCAGGCTGGACATTTATAGCCAGTAACTGCCCACAAAGGAAGGCGGAAAACGAACAGGGGCCATTTCCGAGGGACAGGAGATGACCAAGAGCATAGAACAAACGTCCCCTCAATGTGCGTTTTGCAAAAAACTCCATGTATATCCTTTGTTGTAAACAATGCAAAGCTGTTTATTATTGTGACCGGGAATGTCAAAGGAAACATTGGCATGATCGCAAAGCAACATGTGTTGCCTTGCGAAGCATTAATCACAAGGATATGAAAGACAATGCAGACTTGGAATTCTTTGCAACCCACCTAACTCCAGGTCAACAGAATAAACTGGTACAGATAATTGGTAGAAAATGCATAGTATTGGGGAAATTAGATAATAAAGAAGTTAATGTGCTTTGTGATACAGGGGCCCAAGTGTCTATGGTTTCAGAAAGGTTTTGGATAAAACAAATAAGAAGTTTGTCGGAACTTGTCAAGACTGGCCTAAACCTCACAGCAGCAAATGGTAGTGTTATACCACATATTGGTTGGGTTGAATTAGCATTTACCTTGTCTTCAAAGAACACTCAGGTGCGCGTGCCATTTTTGGTCACAACTGAAACAATTGAGCACCCAATAATAGGCTACAATGTGATTGAAGAAATTGTGACAAATGAACACAATGATTTATTGTCAGAAATTCAATCTTCATTTGTTGGACTTGACAGGGATTATTTGTGCGGTGGCCGGACAGTTTGCAGAAAGACACTTTGCCGAAAGACATTTTGCCTAACGGACATTTTGCCGACGGACGGTTTGAAGTTTTTGACAAGTTTACCGAAATTTCGCGATATAAAGAATGACATCATTCAACATCATTGATGAATGCGATTTCCCCGAAAACTGTGAATGTATTCATGATTCTCGAAGTGAAATTCGCTTACGTCGTTGTCTTTGTATACGTTTGTTTGTTTACGACCTGACGTCAAAACACGTTCCTAACAAATGAGTCATCCCCTGCACAAACAAGCTACCAATAGTCAATATGGTTATGTACTGCTAACGACCCATTACGCACTGCTAATGACCATATAATGATTATTTTACACAATGGTTGAGAATTACAAAGTTAAGAAATGAGGCACAGTCCCAAACATTTTGACGAAATAGCATCTCTATTTTCGACAAGTTGTCCTTTCGGCAAACTGTCCATTCGGCAAAATGTCCGTTCGGCAAAATGTCCATTCGGCAAAACGTCCGTTCGGCAAAACGTCCGTCGGCAAAATGTCCGTTCGGCAAAATGTCCGGGTAACTATTTATGCAATGTAAAAACAAGCAAAAGAGACGTTGTTATACCAAGTGGTAAACAGGTAAACATTCAGGGTCGATGCTTGTGATGTTATTCTGAGTGTATATCCACACCGGGCAGGCTTGAAAAATATACCTGGCCACGGTGGGAATCGAACCTACGACCTTTGCAATACTAGCCCGTTCGATTCCCACCGTGGCCAGGCATATTTTTCAAGCCTGCCCGGTGTGGACATACACTCAGAGTAACATCACAAGCATCTTATTCAACTGAGTACATTACACCAACACAGCAAATATCATGATTATTAGATTACATTGATTTCGAAGGAACTAGACTCAGTTCCGAAATATCACATACTCGAACCGACCTGACCGCGTAGCTCAGTTGGCAGAGCATTGGGCTAGTATTCCAAAGGTCGTAGGTTCGATTCCCACCATGGCCACGCATATTTTTCAAGCTTTCCAGGTGTGGATATACACTCAGAGTAACATCAGACAAGCATCTTATTCACCTGAGTACATTACACCAACACAACAAATATCATGATTATTAGATATTTAGATTACATTAATATCGAAGGAACTAGACTCAGTTCCGAAATATCACCTACTCGAACCGACCTGACCGCGTAGCTCAGTTGGCGAGCATTGGGCTAGTATTCCAAAGGTCGCAGGTTCGATTCCCACCGTGGCCAGGCATATTTTTCAAGCCTGCCCGGTGTGGATGTACACTCAGAGTAACATCACAAGCATCTTATTCACCTGAGTATATTACACCAACACAGCAAATATCATGATTATTAGATTACACTGATATCGAAGGAACTAGAATCAGTTCCGAAATATCACATACTCGAACCGACCTGACCGCGTAGCTCAGTTGGCAGAGCATTGGGCTAGTATTCCAAAGGTCGTAGGTTCGATTCCCACCGTGGCCAGGCGTATATTTCAAGCCTGCCCAGTGTGGATATACACTCAGAGTAACATCACAAGCATTTTATTCAACTGAGTACATTACACCAACACAGCAAATATCATTCAATGTCGAGTTAATAAAAAAAACGGTGATGTTAGGCGTTTAATGGGACTGCTAAATTGCTATCGGAGATACATTCCAAATTTCTCTAGAAAAGCGAAACCAATATACGATCTAATTAAGAGTGACGGTGTAGACACAAGAAATAGCGAAGGTAATATGAAATCGAAAGGACACAGTTATACCTTCTAGTACTATTGTGCAATGGACTAACGATCATCAACTCATCCTTGAAGATCTGTTAGATCATTTGGTTGACCCACCTGTGATGGCTTACCCAGATTTTACCAAACCGTTTATTGTGTGCACTGACGCGTCTGAAGAGGGACTGGGAGCCATCCTGTACCAAAGTCAAAACGGTGAAAGAAGAGTTATCGCGTATGCTTCACGAAGCTTGACACCCGCCGAAAGAAATTACCATCACCATTCGGGCAAGTTGGAATTCCTTGCACTAAAGTGGGCGATCTGTGACCATTTTATTTGTATTATGCCTCGGAATTCACAGTCTATACTGATAACAACCCACTCATGTACATCTTGTCTTCCGCAAAACTTAATGCAACGGGTTTACGTTGGGTCGAAGAACTGGCAGATTTCACTATCAAATACCGCCCCGGTAAAGTGAACACTGATGCAGACGCGCTGTCAAGGTTGTTGCCAAAAGTCGATAGTTACATGGAGATGTGCACAGAGGAAATTGCAATGGATACTCTCCAAGCCGTAGAATCATCAATTTTGGAACAGCAAGCGAGTAACATCAGCTGGATCACAGCTTTTACTACAAATCAGGATGTGTTAGAAGAAGATATGAAGCACATTAACAGTGTTTCCATGAACACCATTTCTTGTGACGAGATTGCACTTGCCCAAAGAAACGACAAAGCAAGGTGATCAAATGGATTGAATCGAAAGAGAGACCTACTTCGGAAAAAACACCTAATGAATCACGCTATACACGGTACCTCCTTCACGTGTGGAACAACAAGGGGGAATTTCGTTCTCGACCAATCAGCGCTTTTGTTTACATTTTTGCCCTAAGCCAATCAGAATGCGTAAAACGCTTTATCACATGAAATTTCTAAACAAACATATGGGGTTACTTCAGAGCTTTTCTGCAAGCGTTTTTTTTGTTTTTTTGCCATGAAATTCATATTATGTTGTTCTTAAAAGAATTCTCCTCAACTTCCTCGTGGCGATTTTTGATTAATTGCGTGATTGCGAAGATATGGGTCTTCAAACTTATGGGCCTTGCGCAAGCTTAAATACCACCCCTCGAATTTGTAGGTTCCGAACGGATTAGCGTTTTTAAAAGCCTTTCAAATCGAGGTTTGAGAGGTTTTATTTTTTAAAAGATACTTTTATCTTCATATTTTCACATTAACTTATTAATATCCTGTGTTACCAAGTAAACAGGACATTTCCGGGCCGGGACAAGTTGACATGTCGATTTCTTGCCAAACAGCGTGGCGATCAATATGGCGAATATCTATAAATACAGGGAATTTTTAAAATTTTGTTGGTATAAATGGGCTAAAGAAACTCGTCAAATATTTGGACTATGGACCTTCAAACTTATGCCAAGTATTTATTTGATTGATTAGCTCAATAACTGTTTTTTGGCTCGATTTTCGTCGATTTCGACATTTAGTCGAGCTTAGTCGACTTCAGAATAATGTGTCAACATTGCGTGTTGCAGCCTGTGGACATGAATATTTTCGTTTGTTTGACCATAACACTTGTCTTCATTGTTTTTAATCCTTGAATGACAATATATTCATGTGAAAATATGAAGATAAAAGTATCTTTTAAAAAATAAAACCTCTAAAACCTCGATTTGAAAGGCTTTTAAAAACGCTAATCCGTTCGGAACCTACAAATTCGAGGGGTGGTATTTAAGCTTGCGCAAGGCAAAGTTTGAAGACCCATATCTTCGCAATCACGTAATTAATCACAAATCGCCACGAGGAAGTTGAGGAGAATTCTTTTAAGAACAACATATGTGAAGGTTTCATGGCAAAAAAAAACAAAAAACCGCTTGCAGAAAAGCTCTGAAGTAACCCCATACGTTTGTTTAGAAATTTCATGTGATGAAGCGTTTTACGCATTCTGATTGGCTTAGGGCAAAAATGTAAACAAAAGCGCTGATTGGTCGAGAACGAAATTCCCCCTTGTTGTGTGGAACAAGTTGGAATTATATTGGACAAACATGGATTACTTCGGAGAAAAAGTGGTTTGAAGAATCAAATAGTTTTACCTAAAAAGCTCCATTGGTTGGTGTACGAAGAACTTCACGAGAAAATGGGCCACTTAGGAGCAGATAGGGTACTGGAACATGCCCGTGCTCATAAATGTCGTTGTGTGAAGCAAAAAGTTCCTACTTTCCAAACTAGGGCACCATTACAGTCCATTACAACAACAGCTCCATTCCAGATGGTGTCTCTAGACTTTGTTCGTCTTGAGAAAAGTAGTGGCGGTTACGAGTATATCTTGGTTATAATGGACATTTTACCCGTTACGCACAAGCCTATGCAACCCGAAATAAGTCAAAAATCACATTGCACACGTCACGAGTCAACAGGATTCTCGCCATTTTATCTCTTAATTGGCAGACATCCCCGTCTACCTATTGATATGATCCTAAACCTGGAGAGTGAGTCGAAATTTGAGTAAACGAGATAAACCTTGCAAGCTGCGAAGTCATTGGGAAGACAAGATACATGCCGTGGTCACTAGGAGAGGGGAAGATAGCTCAGTCTATACATCAAACCCGAAAGTTCTGATGGCCCGAGTAGAACTCTTCATCGTAATATGTTGTTACCGTGTAATTCACTTCCTGTGGAACCGCTGTTGAACCAAAAAACGCTTCGTCGTCGAAGACAGAATACAGTTCTTCCCAGCACAAGATCTACTAGTCAACCGGAATCAGATGAAGACGAATTATATGGGTTAACATTCGTACCATTGGCGAGTGATCAGAAGAGTGGGGCGGACGTAACCGATGCAGTGACACCAGCTCAAGACGGTGAGCAGGGACATGATGAGATAGACAACTCAGAGTTACCAACGGTCGGGAACCCTGATGTATTGGCTCTTGATGAAGAACAACCAACCATTCCACCGCCAACAATGGAAAATTCAACTATTCCACCACCACCTATGGAAAATACCAGACCAAGCAGAAACAGAAATCCACCACCAAGACTAAATTATTGGACACTGGGTGACCCAGTCACATGCATTTCATACCCTGGTAGCATGAACACTATTTTCGGTTTCGTAGAGCCTAGTCACCCAGGAGTGATGCCTTTCCCACCAATGAATTCCATTCCTTATATGTGGCATCCATTCCTTATATGTGGCAGCCAACCCACCTTATAATCCCTTCGCATACCTCGGACTTCATTGTACGTACTGTGGAACAAGGTTCCTTAATTAGATAAGCACGTTAACGTTGTATTGAACTGAAGATCGGGATCTTCGAAAGAAACTTGTGTATGTCAGTGCATGTCAGTTTTGAAATTTGAAACGATGTTGTTTGAAAACATACGATAGTGGAACGAGTATAAAGAAACGGATTGACTCTTACCGAAATGACTGCAGCATCTCGTGTTGGATAAGTTTGTCAGATATGTAATTGTTGCAGATTTCATGATTCGTGTTTGACATTTCTTTCCAGGGGGAAAGTGTAGGGCCCCTGCCCTTAGTTGTATGGTTACGCAAGAATCACGCGTGGGACACTCGCGGGACAATATAAGATAAGCAGTTGCTTCGAGCACATGTAAAAGGAGTGTTATATATATAGTTCACATTAGTATAGGTAATCATGCGATAGCGAGTACAATTAGGGATTTATTGTACGAGTGATGTTTGGAAATTTTGCCAAAATTGGACGAGCCGCCGGGGCGAGTCCAATTTGGCAAATTTCCAAACATCACGAGTACTATTAATCCCTAATTGTACGAGCAACATCGCATGATTACTTGTTTATTATTAGCATGACAAAATTGGATACTTCTCAATGTCAACATCATATTCTCTCGCCAAAGCCCAGTCCTGCCAGACTTTCAACCAAAATTTGGTGCTTTTGTTCGTATTTTTATCTAGTTCCTCTAAGGAAATTGCAGTTCACGTTTGTGTTTAAATACATTTCCGCCATTTTATTTGTTTGGCGAAAATCATTAATTGTACTGCAGTACAATTAATGAAATAATTGTACTCCTCTCAACCAATCAGCATCCAGTAGTAATTTTGTCATGCTAATAATAATATTAGTAATAAAATATATATCTTTTGAAATCGTTATGTTCCATACGTGAAGGGAAACAGGAGTAACAAAGACAGCCCTACATGGCAAGTTTAAATGCTGAATATTGCAACATTGACTGTACCCAAGACTTGTGTGGCCGTTGAAATTGTATGAAGTAGCTCTGTCTGGGGTAGAGATAAGATAAAAACTTTATTTCAAGAGGCTAACACCTTGCAATATAAGATTGACAAACTTGTGGTCCTTGGATGCCGTATTGAGAGGATTGAGCAAGATGTAGTGGTTTCATCCGACAGTGGTTAGGTCTTCCTAAACCGTTGAATACCACAGTAATTTTCGTGAAACAAGGATTGCTACCAATCGCTTCGCTTGTAGAAGAATACAAAGATGACAAACTACGAAAGAAAGAATGGCATTGCGGCATTCAAGAGACCCCAGCCTACAAACTACGAAAGAAAGAATGACATTACGGCATTCAAGAGACCCCAGCATACAAACTACGAAAGAAAGAATGACATCACGGCAATCAAGAGACCCCAGCTTACGAGAAGACCCATATGCACTGGAGGTGACAATAGGAAGAATGTGGAGGATAAGGGCATCAGCAATCTGTGCCATACACGTGTATGGTTGGAACGGTCTAGGAATTGAGAGAAGAGCAAGGAAGATCGAAATTCAAACCGTGTTTTGTATGAGCAATAGCAGAGAAAAAAAGAACGCGCTGTGGTACTAGAATTAAAGAAACAGGAAATGGAAGAACGTTATCTCCATCTCGTGCAATGCAATCAACAAGGTCACTGCGTAAAATGGAAGAGTTCGTGGTGGTCGGCAAAATAGGCTGGAAAGATATGTGGGCATGGGAACTGGCGAGGACTGCCTTTATTCTCAAGTCAACCTACGAAGTATTACCATCACCGTGTAATCTTGTACGATTTCGATGTAGAAAATCTTGGATGAAGACAAAGGTAGATATGGAAAAAAGGGGCAGTTAAGCATAACTGCTTCCTTGCGCTGAATAGGTATGCAGTACATGATACCATAATCAGGTATTGACAATCTTGCACACCGCACTACAAGATAAAGTCAATGAGTTCAACAAGGGCACGTTGCCGAAGGTGGAGAAAAGAGGAAGAGTAAAATTCCACAAAGAAGGGGCGACAAGCCGGCCAATCGTTCAAAAGAAATAATTACAATATATGGAAATAGAAAGGGATTTTGGTGGAAACTTAAGCTTCTCAGGTTTTCCTCTTGTGAGAACAAGACAGCGACCAGATAATCGTTGTTTGGAACCAAGAAGCTGAGAATGGAATACACGCTTCCGGAATGTACGTCACCTTGGCTATAAGAGTTGTATTGTATTAGAAATAACTATGTGTCCTGTGTGGAAATTAATGAACTGCACTGTACCCAAATAACTATATGCTGTACTGTACTGTACGTTATGTGCAACACAGTTAAATCATCAACTAATAGTTAACTAATTACAGGTAAGGATTTAATAACGGTAGTTGACGCCAACTGCAGTTAACTTTAACTACATTTTAATATACAACCAGCCCCAGAAGATATTGCAATTAAAACCATTTCAAGGCGAGGCGAACGTGCGCTGTAGGTGTCTCACCAGTAGCGGTTTCTTGACTTGGCATATTATTTTATATAAGTAATAATGTTAAAGTCATTTCATGTTTAACACGTTTATTAATTAGTTAATAGTTATTTGAATGAATTTACCGTTTTAATAAATGAAGTAGTGAATGTTTAAAAATTACCTGTGCGTCACTCGTATTTTCAAACTGACACAACGATCTTCTTGCCTATACCAAAGTTATTAGGTCATATTATTATATATTTTTAATGTGAATCAAATTAGACTTATTATAAAGATTTAATAGCAATTTTATGTTTTTAATAATATTTATCATTTAATTTAATTTAAGTCATATTATTGTTTTCTTTACCATTTACTGCAAGACACATGTAGAAAAAACTGTTAAATATTCTTACATAATTTCCCATACTTGCACGGAATGACCTGTTAAAATCCAAACTTGTTAGCCGAATTTTGTACTCTAATTTCATATCAATCAATCACTAAGGGCATATCCATGCCAACATGTTTCTGTATTCAAATGAATCCGGATAAACTTGTTTATATGGAAAATAGACACATTGCCATTGGGTGCATTTGCACGTAACAGGTTAACAAGAGATATCAGCAGACAGTATGGTTAATCTGTTAACACCATACAATGTCCTCTTGAGAAGTAAAATTATCTAGCATTAAACTGAACAAAATAACAAATTAGAATGGCACTATATTTTGCAAACTTTCTAAACTGGAAAGAGTGTATAAGGGCTAAAGGGAGAATTGTGAGTTTACTATAGTGTTAACCCATTGCATGTCCAACCACTCAACCAGTCTTATCTTGAGTTTAAAATGTTTTCAATAAAAGTGAAGCATATTAGATTAAATAATGAAAATTTAAGACTTCTTAACATTTTATAGTACAGATTATATATAGTACAGATTAAAAAATCTGGCAAGGAACAGTATTTGCATGAAAATGACTTACAGTGACTGTGTAACCCATGAAACCCGTACTGTAGTCTGCAAGTTTTAAAAATATGAGATGTACAGTACTGTAACATGAAATCTCGGAAATATATAGCTGGGTTGATTTAGATTGCGGTAATATTAATAAAGTGATAATCATTATACTTTTTACCGTACAAATTAGACACTGCATATGCTTTTAGGTTTGTTCTCCTGGTTTTTGGTACCCAGGTTCCAGAGGCTCTTAAAGAACGAGGCAAAAGAAAGGTGAGGCAACAAAACACCAAGGTTCAGGAATTGAGATTTTTGGGCATTTCGCTCAATAGCACTAACAGTTGAAGGGTTTTGTAGATGGCCATTTCCAGTGGAAATTTCCATCAACAAAAACCCATCAAGTTCAAGTCACTAAATTTTAAACCTGATTTTTGCAAAACTACACAAAAACCATTCTAAAGTGGTTTCCATTTCCGAATACACGTAATCCAATAATAGAAATTTCTTAATTTCATGGCTGTTGAGACACAACAGACAGGCAAAACATCTTCCGACGAACTAACTACTGAATAGTACTCAGAACTTTGGAGGTTTTTATACATCACAGAAATACTACAGCTCAGGGGTAATTCCATGGTGACGGACGTTTCATTCAAAGGATTATTTTGAGGCAAATTCTTGAATATATCTTTACTTATGAAATCTAAGTCCATAATTTTTTTTGTAAAAGTAGACAAGCACAGTAACTATCGACTGGAAAGGTCTGTTTAATTGAAACCTGCAGTAGTCAGCCTCATTTTTTATGTGAATGTGTGTGACGGACGTTACACCAAATGGACAAGGCTTTTCACCCTAAATTTTGCAACTAATTTTGTCTTCATCTTAGAAAAAACTTTCTATACATAACTTTTAATATGATATCAAATTTTAAATATTGAATGTCATTTGATGTTATTCTCTCATCCAGGGGGGGGGGACAGAGGCAAAATATGATGTGACGGACGTTACGTGACGGATGTTACAAAATCAACCATTGCAATGATTATATAAAAGTTACAAAATACTATTATTATTTAATTTAAAGAAGATAACTCTTAGTTGTGAAAAATTGTTTCTAAAGTATTTTTTTACTTAATCTTAACAGCCATCAATGTTTAACTTCAAATATACGCTGTCTCGCAAACTTAAGCTTAAAGTTCAACATTTTGATGACATGATCTCAAACAAGATATATATTATCCATAGAAAAGTTGGTTAACATTCTTAGTCCTTTCAAAGCAGAAGAGAACCGAGGCCGACAAAATTGTGACGGATGTTACAAAATCACTGATTTTAATCCACATTTTAACAACTGTAAGAAAGTCAAGCATAGTGCTTGTATAAGTAAATGCATATAAATGCTTAACTATACAATGTCTGGGAAGTCATAATGCTCCCGAGCATTGACCAAAATTGGTGGACTTAATGGATTTCTTCGTTTTTTAATTTTACAATTCCCACGTGTTGTGGATTTCAGACAAAATCTTTGAATCTACTGCATTAAAATAGGCCAGCAGTATTAATGACTGCAGGTACAGTATATACTTCATGTTACCTCAGATATAATATATTCGTGATGAATTCAAAAACAGTTCAGTGAAAGAAATACATAATTAGCCTATTTTGAATGTGACGGACGTTACACATGACGAACGTTACACAATTCAACCGTTAACTGTCAATCATTTGGGTAACTTTTGGGATGGTTAACCAGCTTATTATGCTTATTCATCCTTAAAGTAACAAAATTAGTTGTATTTCATTAATTTGGAGTCCTAGTGTCCTACCCTGCACCATAGATAAACTTTGGTAATATTTTGTGACGGATGTTACATGGAATTTTATACGACTCTATTTAATTACATGATTATAGGTTCAAAAATATTCACTGACCAATAAACCATTTTTTCTTACCTACAGTATATACAGTATACCCATTGAGTATTGTACTTAGAAATAAGCATATAACTCTTTTGTAGTCTTACTATATACAATTATTGTGGTATCAAATAAGTCCTTATAATTACTTCACCAGAAGTACAAAAATGCTTGTTTCCTCTCGAACCTTAAAAATGTTATGTTAATCAATATTTTAAAGAATTTTGCTCATTATATGTTATTTAGGTCTATTTTCTACTATAATGACTGATTTGTTTTTCAAATTTCACAAATTTTGTTTTTTTATTTTTGCCAACTCTACCATGGAATTGCCCTAAGAACAAATTCCTTAGAAATGAAAAATTTTTATTTAAAGCTCTGTTCACATGCTCAATACCAAAAATACCGAACATATTTTGATGTTTTCGGTATATTGATACATCGAAAACTAAATGCTGGATAACCGATAATTTATTAACAAAACCAATATTACTCTTTTAATATAGTGATGCACCGATATGGAAATTCACCGATATCCGATACTGAAGGACTGATATTTTGCCGATACCAATACTCTATGTCATTTCACAAAATTCAAAGATGACATCATGACAGTTCTACAGTCTAATACTTTTGAATTTAATTCAATTTGTTTGTTTCTCAATACTGAAAATATGAAATGAAATGCTGCAAATGCATGCAACAAACTAGTATATTACTATGCCAGTGACTGTTTATTTCTAATAAAAATGACTATTGAACTGCAACTATAACCAATCATTAATATTTAATAACAGTTTGTAATATCGGTAATATCAACAACAAAATTACTGATACCTATATTTCTATGTTATATGTCAGTACCAATAAGCCAAATGAATACACAATATGGATATCGGTGCATCACTCTACAGTATATTATATAGACAGCTACTGCAGATACTTACTGCCACAACTCTTTATTATATAGACAGCTACCGGATATAAGCTATCCTGCAATTTGATTGGCTCTCTAGTAGAGAAAACAAGATGGTGACTCAAGAATTACTGGAGTTTTGCGAATGAGAAAACAGGAAGTTATTCGCTTTTTATAGCCTTAATGAGAATAAAAACACAATGAAAAAACTCCCAGCAGTTGTTTACAAGTTAGCAAATAAATGTTTTATATTTAAACTGGTTAAAATATATATTTTGGAAAAAAACTAATGCCAAAAGAGCAAAGATAAAACAAGAAAAGGTTGGGAAAAAACTGATTTAAAAGCAAAAAGTCAACAAGCACTTGTTTTGTCTAAAAAATATAGAGTATAAAAATTTCAAGTTTTAGCAATGTTCGAAGTACTGATTTTAAAAATGAACAGTAGTGTTTTCTCAGGTCTAGGCCAAGTTGTGTGGATTACCAAACTAATTGTCAAAACATTGCCATATACTGAAGAGTCTGTAAATGCAGTAGTTGTCTATATAATAAAACATTTATTCTACTCACTCTCGTTGTATATGACTGATAGCCAACTCTTGTCGGTTATCAGCTCATACTGTATACAACTCGAGTTAGCAGAATAACTGTTAATTATACCACAACAGCATGGACAGATGAGCTTCTGGTCAAATTGATCATGAATCTCACTTCCATACTTGATTAGGTTGAAAACCTGAACCTCTGTCCGACTCCAACAGTTCAAATGTTTGATGACTTTGAGTTTGGGTTGGACATTACATATGTATTGTGATGCCCAAAGGACGGCCGATGACTTTGAGTTAATTTTGGCTTGGAAATATGTACATGCAAACACAAATTAATATCAGCACCATTTGGAATCTTGTGATTTGAATCTTGGCAATGAATTTCCGAACTCCATAGTGATGGTGAATTAAAACCCTGCACTTGATTACACATTCCTAGTTCACATCTTATACATTACTCTGATTCTCCATTTGGCATACCAGTACAAGATTTTAGTCCTAGACTAGGGTACATTTTGATCTACGTTGGACAATATTACAGTTAGCTAGCTGGACACCAATTCACTCGGGCCGGACACCAATTCACTCCCGAGGGGCGGACAAACAATAAACCTCAGTTTCACTTAAATCAGACAGAATGTCCAGTGGTTTCCTCTCTACATCGGACAATTTCATGAATGGATTAGACAATGTCTGTGACCAACCAATATTTTTAGGCCTGTTAATTGGTTATTTGTGAAAACATGTCAAAACAGTCTACTGTATGTTGCATATGCTATAATGAGGGGGGGGCAAGGGTATTTTCGTGACCCGTGATTAGCAATTATTCGTGCTTCGTGATTCGAAGAAATAACATTCCGTGAATCGTGATTAATATGCGTGCCGTGAATCGTGAAGAGCTAAAAGGGCTAGCTAGGGTCTTGAATTTTCCAATATTTTACCCTAAATTGTGGATGTTTACGTTTAAAACTCGACCCAAATTTAATATTAATGTTAAAAAAATGAAAAAATTTGCTTCCCGCGGTTGTCTTTCTTTAGGTTTCTTTGTTTCATCGTAAATGTCGTTCTCGTGTACCTTCGTACCTCTTTGTAGACTTTGTGAACCATCATAAGACGCTCGTAATGTTTCGTAATGCCTTGCACTGATTGATAGTCCTTTAAAAGCTCTAATGTTAAAGTCAGTAAAATGTGTTTGTGTTAACATCGATTTCTGCTGTCTAGAAAATCGTTAAATAGTTTCAGACTTTGTTTATAAGCTTCTGTGTTTCTAAAAATCGTGAAAATGAAATTTTGTTTTTCGTGACTCGTGAAATCTAAAAATGATCTTCGTGATTTCGTGAAGAGACCCCCCCCCCTTGCCCCCCTCTATAATTGGCTATTGTACATGTTTATCTCCCAAACCAGTTTGACATATTCACTACTTCCAGAGTCTTGTTGTTTCTTTTGCCTCGCTGTTCTTTAAGGGCCTCTGGGTAGGTTTTTTGTAAAATCTCCCAGTTTGTTCGTTAACTCATCCCCCCCCCCCCAGCTCGAACAATTAATTGTCCCTGTGGAATTCGGAATTTAATAGTTAATAGCAGGGTTCTACTGTTTATATTTTAAAGGTTGATAGGTCTAAAAATATATTAAGCCTCACTGCAGTTTTTCGTTTTTTCTGTATCATATTATATTTTATTATTATGACCAATATGAAGCGAGGCATTCGAATTCTCGAATACCAGTACTGTTTCTTACCTTTACAGTCTTTGAATAATCTGTCGTTTGATGACTTTGATCTTGGCTAAACACTACGTTTATATCGCATATTAAGATGATTAAAAAGACACAAACAAGAGTACTGACTTTACTGCACGTATAAACCATCTTTCTTGTGAATACTAACACTGTGAATATATAGATAAAAAACGCATCAAAATTTAACTCCAATAGAACATATTAATTTCATCATTATCAATATTCAATGACTTTTGCCAAGATTTTATTTTCCAGTTGGCAATGACCTGAGCCTGCAGTCAACTTAGCTGACCAGTCCATGGAGCAAGGCGAGCCCAGTGAACTATATATATATATATATATCTGGAACGATAACATTCAGTCATTTGATTGCGAAAAAAATGAAGCCTCGATACCAGTCTTTCACGCGGATTGGACGTCAGTCTCAGTCCCTCAAACGTCAGGCTTACGCGGATTGGACGTCAGTTTCATTCCCCCTCTTGCAAACCGTTGCACGGCCAGTATAAATTTGAACGCAATCACGAAAAAAAATTTAAAAACATGGCCAACTCAATGCAATACATTTTAGGAGCAAACTGTTTTGCTCCTAAAATTTACTGCATTGAGTCACAGAATAGGAAATTATACCAGAAGCGTAACTCGAGCAAATGTTTGTCCTCATTTTTACAAGCGATTCGTCATCAATCACGCCATCCTGGCTAGTACAACCGGCACTTTGTACCTACCAAATCCTGATAAAAACTTCCGGCTGTACTAGCCAGGATGGCGTGGCCTGACGTGAGCGAGTTAAAAATTTTCGTGGACGTCAAACAATAGGGGAAACGACTAGAGTTACGCTTCTGGTATAACTTCTTATTCTGTGATTGAGTTCCCTGTCGGAAAAAAGTCGAGGAAAACTTCCCCGTGTGGAGAAAAGAATCACTTTTTCAAATATATTGTGTCGTACTGTCGTTCTGGATGCACAAGGAAAGAGATATTCTTGCGAGAAAATTTCATTTCACAGGTAGGTAAATTGACTTGCAACCGTGACTTTGCCGTTGCTATTTTTCGCGATTGTTTGAATTGTTTTTTAGTTTACCAGTTTTATAGTTTTTAGTCAATACACTGGTACGTTATTTTTTAAAGAATTTATTGTGTGATCGGAATTTGCCTGCCAGCAAAATGTAAATGAATATGTACGTGTGTTTGAATATAAATTAGACCATATGGGCTTAGTAAAAACTTATTTTAATAACTACGTTTCGGAGTATAACTCCATCTTCAGGTTAAAAGTGAATAAAGATATAAAAACTGTGATAAAAACTTTCAAAACAATTACAAATTTTATATGTAAGTGATTTTTAATACTGTAAGAAAGTTCTTGAACAGTTGATGACGAAGACAATGACGAATACTTATGTCGTGATTTTTTTGTCGGCTTCACTTTTCGCTCGCTGTTATCATTCCAGATATATATATAGAGAGTTCACTGGGCGAGCCAAGTTTTGGAACCTTGTTTAGGCTTGTTAATCATTACATTGTAATATTATTTTAATCTAAATTAAAAGTATGCAAAACAATTTAATGATACCAATGATACCAAGTTGCAAAATCGCCATTTTTATTAATAAATCGACATTTGCGTCAGAAACATTGCCGAAATTCGAAGAATCTTTTTAGAAACTTCATGTAAGAAGTTTTTAAAAGCATTAAGGGGCGGTGTGTATCATATACGATGACGTATTCGATGACGTACCATGTGACACGTATACACACAGTGGCCCAGGCTCTGTGTGGGTATTTATTTATTTTTTAATTTTATTATAGTTTGCATTAAATATGACTTTAAATTATAAAGTATAACTTACTTAGTTTCCTTTATGTATTAAGTGTGAAGGTAGGTAGCTGTAACGCCGGGCGAACATGGGCAAGACATAAATTTCAACAAAACTCGCCGTTAAAATATTGCCAAACGCTTCTAAAGCAGTGGCTACACATATTTATGAAATCCTTTCCCTCGCTTTTCCTTGAAGAATTAGAACAACTTAATGTAAACAAAAGCACTTTCTCCGCACTCGTGAGTCGATCTGCTCTGTAGTGATGGGCGATACCGAGTACTTGGTATTCGATACCGGCGATACCACAAACAGCGGTATCGGTATCGATTACTGACGTGTATCGTTCGATACTTGCACCCTTTTTTAAAGGACTTGTTTACTTTCACTTCTTGGTTGAATAAGACTTAATGAACCACTAAAATAAGTCTTAATATTCCAAATGTGGTCCGCCAAGTCATGTATAGAAAATATTTATTACGTTTCAGGCTTTTAGTTTATATATAATAATAATAATAATAATAATAATGGTATTTTAATAACACATTATCGCATGAAAATGAATTACAATGTGTTTTACAATTGATTTGAATGAGAATTACAATACTAAAAGTAACTATATTACAATGTATCATTAGATTATTAAATAAGAACTTATAACTAAGAACAATTATTTGTTTAAAACACTAATCATGCTAGGGAAAAAACTATTACCAAATCTATCAGTTCTACATTTAAAAGAAGCGAATTGTTTAAAATTCCTTAAATTATACACATGTTCGTTTTCACTGGTGAGAGTTAGATGGGAAGAAAGACGACTGCCCAATGCAATATTTTTTATCGTCTTTTCGCAAAGTTCACCTCGACGTATATCTAGCCTAGGACACTGCAACATTTCTTGCGCTTCACCGTAGGATCGACCTGGCAGTATGATCCTCAATGCACGTTTTTGAATTTTCTCGACTTGTTCAGACAGATACATAGGTAGACCACAATGCCATACTGTACAACAATATTCTAATGTAGATCTAATCAATGCATAATAAATTGTGATAAGGTCGTGCGGTGGAATCCCTCCCCGTCGTAGGACACGTAGGATATGCAGTCGCTTGGATGCTTTGGTAACAATCATCGAAATATGTTCGTTCCACTTAAGGTCATCCTGGATAATCAATCCAAGAACCTTGTGCGACGATACACATTCTAAGATCTGGTCTTCAACACACAAGTGTGGTAGTTCAGGTTTGTTCCGAAAGAAACAAATTTGCATCTCTTTGCATTTTTTTGCGTTCAATTTCATCAGGTTATTTGATGCCCATGTAGCTATAGAAGTTAAATCAGACTGGATTACAGACGGTTCCCCATTCCTTAATAATCCCTCAGAGATAGTAACATCATCAACGAATTTCCAATTGCTAGGCCTCCCCGAACCGCATTGTAAATCGTTGACCATAATTAAGAACAGGATCGGACCCAACTTCGTACCTTGGGGGACACCGGCTGTGACAGGAAGCCAACAAGAAACAGCTTCCGCAAGTTTGACCCGCTGTCTTCGCCCTGATAGAAAGTTTACGATCCATGGTATTAACGATCGCCTAACGCCAATATCAACAAGTTTTTGGATAAGAA